>JADBJO010003665.1:158652-168652 GCA_016801955.1 Conus betulinus | reverse complement strand
GCTGCGCTTTTTGCTCTGTCAGCATCATAACATCAGCCAGGGGTTGTTGAAAAACACTCAGGACTGAAAACGTAAACTGTGACTTCCCCTTCTCCTGCTTGCCTCGGCCTGTGAGGCCTGAGAGAGGATGAGAGAGAGAGGAGAGGAGAGAGAGAGGGAGGCGAGGAGAGAGAGACCAGAGGAGAGAGAGGGGCCAGGACGAGACAGACGAGAGAGGGAGAGAGAGACAGAGAGAGATGAGAAGTTGGAGAGAGTGAGAGAAGAGAGAGTCGAGAGAGAGAGCAGAGAGGGAGAGAGAGAGATCATAAGATAACCAAGGGGTTGAGAGACACTCAGGACTTAGGAGAGAGAGAGAAGGAGCTGCAGGCCTGTTAGAGCACTCTAGAAGAGGAGAGAGGAGAGAGAGGAAGAGAGGAGAGAGAGAGGAAGAGAGAGGACGAGGGATCACGGAGAGGTGACGAGAGGGAGAGAGAGAGAGAGAGAGAGAGGAGGAGAGGGAGAGAGAGAGGAGAGAGGAGGAGGGAGAGAGGAAATAAAAGGAAAGATAGATGAGAATCAAGTGGAAAAAAAACTCAAGATGGGGGGGGGGGATGAGAGAGAGGAAGGGGGGGGGCTTACAGAGAGAGAGAGAGGACGAGAGAGAGAGAGAGAGAGAAGAGAGAGGAGAGAGAGAGAGACAGATAGACACAGACAGAGAGAGGGGGGGGGGCTATGTAGAGAAAGAAAGAAGAGAAAAAAAACAGAAGACAGTTGGGGAAAAGAGAGAGGGGTGGGACACACACACACACACACACACACACACACACACACACACACACACACACACACACACACACACATACATATATATATATATATATAGAGAGAGAGAGAGAGTGAGAGAGAGAGAGAGAGAGAGAGAGAGAGAGAGAGAGAGAGAGAGAGAGAGAAAGACAGACAGACAGAGACAGAAAAGAGGAAGACTGAGAAGAAGAAGAAAACGAAGGAAACAGTAAAGATAGAGAGGAGGTAGAGAGAGGGGGGTGGGGGTGAGGGAGAGGGAAGAGGGAGAGAGGGAGGCGGGAGTGGAGGTTTTGGGGGAGGGGGATGAGTAGCGCACTCGGGGAACTTGTTTAGGAAGCCAGTTGCGGTCTGACATATGCCACACAACAGTAAACATTTAGCAGGAAACGGAGGAGAGAGAGAGGAGAGAGAGAGAGAGGAGAGAGAGAGAGAGAGAGAGAGAGAGAGAGAGAGAGAGAGAGAGAGAGATACTGGCAAAAAAACGATGAAGACCACATGAGAACAGACAAACACTGAAGGCAGTAAAGTGGGGAGGGGGGGGGATGGGATAACCGAAAGAATGAAGGAAAGAATAGAAAGGAACAAAGGAAACAAAGATTAGAAAAAAGAACGAAGAAGGAAAGAGAGAGAACAAAGAAAGAAAGAAAGCAAAAAGTAGGAATACAAAACAAAACCACATAGAACTTAGTTGTCGTAAAAGATCGCAAAAGAAAAAGAGAGGGCGATTGGGAAGAACTGAAGGACTGAGAGAGAGAGGAGAGAGAGAGAGAGAGGAGAGAGAAGAGAGAGAGAGAGAGAGAGAGAGGAGAGGAGAGAGAGACGCCTGCACGTGTTTTTCGTTAAGTTTGTGTCAGTACAGTTTAACTCTGGCGGAGAGGTAGTGTTCACGAGTTCAGGGTTGGAGGAAGGAGGCAAGAGAGTGAAGTGGCACTCGGATTTCAACGTTGAGTCGAGTGGGATCGCTGTCCCAGTGCAGTGGGGTCATTTTTGTCTGCTTCGGTGCAGATCAGCGGCTGGTCCTTAACCTTTTTGGGTTGGAGGAAACCGCTGCGTGTTTGGGGGATCTCTATTCCCAACACTGGCACATCTTCCCTTTGGTCGCCCCAGACCGGTTTCCCTTGGTGGGGAACGGCTGAACAGCCCCTGGGTTCTTCGCTGGGCCAGGAGCTGACCAGCATATCTACCTCTTCATCTCCCCCTTTCACCCGCCGTTTTGGGCGTTGACCCTGTTTGTCTCAGAAGGCCGGATCCACCTCTGGACACCCCTGGAGGTCTGTCACGTCCACCCCTCCCATCTTCTGGAACTGACGACGTGGGACCGGGACTTCTTCAACGCTGCTGTTCTGGCTGATCCATGTGGCCCTGGATGTGGGACAATTTAGAGCTGACCGTGCGTCGCAGGAACTCGGACTTGGGTGATGTCTAAGTGTATTCGTGCTTGTGTTGTGTTGCCGTGGACGTGGGACTGAAATAGGAGTGAATTACATGCAGGCTGGCATGGTTGACGAGGAAATGAAGTCTGGCTGTTTTGGGAGTGACTGAGTGGAAATGGTTGTGATTGCTTTGGTGGTGTGAAGGTTTTTTGACCTGTCTTGAATCTTATTTAGTCTGTCTCTCCTCCTATCGTTCTTCTTTCATTATGAAATTCTTTAATTAGTTGGGCTGGTAGTGGGAGTCCCGGGGGGAAGGAGGTTTTGCTTTTCTTGGGCTTTTGGGTTATTTTGTTCCATAGGTAACTTAGAACTGATAGGTTCTTTCCCCTCTTCTTTACCATTCTATTCTTACTTGGTCTCTCTCTGTCTTCAGTCTTCTTTGGTTAGGCCTCTCTCCCCATATGGAATGAATGAGTATTGTCGATTTATATTAATAAAACTGTTATTGTCTTTGTAAATCCTTGGGTGGTCTGGTTGAGTGAGTGTTTGGGTGTTTTGCTATCAGTTATTGCCAGTGTCGAATTTTCCCCTTTGTCTTGAGAGAGAAAGATACAGAGACAGAGACGGAGACGGAGAGACAGACAGTTAGAGAGACAGTCAGAAACAGAGAAAGAAAAAAGAGACAGACAGGGAGGGAGACAGACTCAAAGACCGACGACAGACAGAGTGACAGAGAGAAGAGAGAAAGAGGGAGGGGATGGGAGGGATAAAGAAAGAGAGAGAGAGAGAGAGAGAAGGGTGGAGAGAAAGAAAGAGAGACAGACAGACAGATAGAGACAGATAGACAGACAGAGAGGCAGAGACAGAGAGAGACAGAGAGATGCTGACTGAGAAGAACAGACGGTGTGATGTAGCCGCCCACTGAACATGGGCAACATGTCACTACAGTCAATGGTTAGAATGGCAACGGGGGCAGAAGCGATGTTGTTTTGTTAACTGAGAAGTGAACGAGAAAAGGTAAAAAAAAAAAAGAAAAAAAAAAAAAAAAAAAAAAAAAAAAAAAAAAAAAAAAAAAAAAAAAAGTCAGGGTGAGGACATGACAGAAAACAAGAAAACGAAAAAAAAAAAAAAAAGTGGGAAGAGAATTGGTGCCCCAGTCACCGAACGTTTGAACTTAAAGTCTATGTCCATAGACCTTCTGCATCATGCGACTCAAAAGATTATTTTACATGTTTCTATTTGCTCTTTAAGCATCTGTGCATCACTTACCATTCCTTTAAACACTACAGACGTTTTAGGCCCTCGCTGCCTATCTTACTATCACATTTCGAGATGTATTCTCTGTGTTCTCATGTGCAAAAAACAAACAAAAGAGAAAATTGAAAGTATCAGATACGAGCATGTGGAACAGTCTCTCAGCCTTTAAGCCGACACTTCAATGGTGTTCCATTTCTACCGTTTTACTGTTATTAAGAAAGACGTAACAGACATGTTCAATAAAAAGAAAACTCTGCACCTAAAAAGTTGTGACCACAATCCCTTTTACTGTTGTATGAATGTTTGAGTATTGTTCTGCCAACGATGGCTAAAGATTATTAGTGAGTTTTTCTGTATGAATGTTTGAGTATTGTTCTTCTGTCAACGATGACTAAAGATTATTAGTGAGTTTTTCGCCTGTGTTTTCTTTCGCAACAGCCACAAGAAAGCACTAGCCAAACCTTCGCTGATTAAAAAAAAAGAAAAAAAAAACAACAACTCTGGATTACAATGAAATACAAAATGTTGGTCTTGTCTCAAACTTGTCATTTTTTTTTCTCTAAATCATAGACAAAGTTTGTTTTATTTGAGCTATGGAATCATTCGGTGTCTATCAAGTTTAATCCACACCAAGCAGCTCACGAACCTGGTGACTGTATCCAGACTGCTCTAATGATAGTTATCAGCAACCTTCCTCTCTGTCTTCATCAAGGAAAAATATCCGTTTTGATCCTAAATTTAGAAAAAGAGGGGGTTAGTTACCGCCAAGGACACAGACAAACAAAGTACAGGACAAGACACAATGCGTTTCGACCTCTTGGGTCCTCTTCAGGCAAAGACAAATAACACTTAGGACAGTGAAAACGAGGAACGTGAATTCCCTTATCTTCTCATATTCGGCGCAAAACCAAAATGGCGGTTGGATGAAAACCTTCATTTTCACTGTCCTACATGTTATTTGTTTTTTGCCTGAAGAAGACCCAAGACGTCGAAATGCATTGTGTCTTGTCCTGTACTTTGTTTGTCTGTGTCCTTGGCGGTAATTGACCCCCTCTCTTTCTACATTTTGCTTTATTTTCCGGCCTTAGTCACTCAGTTTTGAAACCCCTTTTTTTTGATCCTGTTAAATCTCTCTGCAGCTTTTGATCCGATTAACCGGGGCATCTTTCCCGTTTAAAAGCATCTTTGGTAACTCTGAGACTCAAGCGGTTCACTTCACTGCAAACCACGCCATGATTCAAGCTGGCTCTATCCATAGAAAAGCATCTCTGTTACTGTCTTGCCTTGCTGTGGCATGCCACAGGGCTCACTATCTGGCCCAGTTTATTTTTTTAACTGTGCACCTCCAGCTTATCAAACATCACGTCTATTCTTTGCTTTGCTGCCAAAGTCTCGTGAGCCTATGACGATTAACTCCGGTAGAAAAAAAAACTTCGTCTAAATGCGTTGCTGCCGTGTATTCAGGTCACACACACACACACAACACACACACACACACACACACACACACACACACACACACACACACAGAGGCGCGCAAGCAAGCAAGCAAACACACACACACACACACACACACACACACACACACACACACACACACACACACACACACACACACACACAAACACACGCGCACACACACACACACACACACACACACACACACACACACACACACACACACACACACACACACACACACACGCGCGCGCGCGCGCGAGTGCACGCACACACTCACCTTACCCTGATGCTGACCGATGCGACTGCGCACGCGCACGTACACACGCGCACACACACACACACACACACACACACACACACACACACACACACACACACACACAAGCACGCACGCGCACACACACACACACACACACATACGCGCGCGCACGCACACACACACACACAAGCACGCACGCGCACATACACACACACACACGCGCGCGCGCGCGCGCACGCACTCACCTTACCCTGCTGGTGACCGACGATGAAGTGTTGACACTGACCCACCTCACGTAGGGCCGAGTGGTTTATGCCGTCAGCTGGTGTTTTTTTTCCCTCAGTGAGACACAGACCACATGGCACAGACACGTTAGGGGGTCAGTCAGTCACCAAACTGCACTTTCCTCAACAGCGTGCAAATGGTTCCAACGAACTGGACATCCAGACACCGACACGTTGGTTTCAGCTACCAAATGAGAGCAACACAAACCTCAGATCACTCGGTACATATGAACCTGTTCACTGTTTACACTCACCTTCAGTACATGCGTCCTAGATACCGGAAACATAGGATAAACCGCGAAGGCCCCTTGTTCTGTGTACCTTTAAATGGACGACAGATGGCTCCCCCTAAAAAGTAAGACTCTGAAAGCGATTGGATCAAGCTTTACGGGATTTGGTCGTTCTCGAAACATCTGTCTACAGCAGCTTCTGTGAAAGGTTTCATCTGTGGTTCGTCTTTTGACTGCTTTCTCCCTCAAGCCCCAACACAATTCTGACCACTTCATCCACTTGATCCCCCACTCCAGCCAGACACTGCCATTGACTTGATACTTAACAAGCCATAGAAATACTTGTCACTGGTTCGTTCAGACATAAGCAATTTTTCTACTAGTTTTCCTTCCTTGAAAGGGTACTACAAGGCTTGGCGCCCTGAACCGAAAAAAAAACCAGTGTATCTTTGGTGGCGCATGCGCAGTGTGCAAAGGGCAGCTGCAGCTCTTTCAGACGAATTTCTTTGAACTGCCAGATTGGATTCTCAAGGCATCAAGTGCTGCCACAACAACATGCATGATAGTATTTACACAGGGCGAATGCTTAATTATTACGTCATTCTACACAGTGGGGTCTTTACATGTCATTCTTTCGTGACGAAAACCTAGAATGTCAACCACAGTGTGTGACCACGAGTTTACGGGGCTGCCCTTTTTTCTCCATGTTGAACTGTACCATTCTCAGTGTTGTACTGTCACTATTCTCCATGTTGAACTGTACCATTCTCCGTGTTGTACTGTCATTTATTCTCAATTTGTACTGTACCATTCTCCATTTGTGTGCTGTGCAGTCCTCCATTGTGTACCGAACCATTTTTTTTTTCTGTTTTGTGGAATATCATACCTCATTTTGTGGTGTGACGCGCTCTATTATGTACTCTACAAGCACAGAAACATCTTCCATTTTGTCGTATACTACCCTCTTTTTATAGTGTACGACCCTCCATTTTGGGGTGTATGATCTCCATTTTGTAGTGCATGATCTCCCCTTTGTGGTGCACCATCTTCCATTTTGTACTGTAAAATCCTTCATTATTTTTTTTGTTCTGCGCTTTTTTCCATCTTGTAATGTAAAATCCTCCATTTTGTAAAGTAACATTTTCAAATGGTCATGGAATACTGTCCATTTTGTTGTATAACATCGACTTTTTTTGTAATGGTACATCCTTCTTTTAGTAATTCGTCATACTCTATTTTGTAGCGTAATATCCTCCATTTTTTGCTTGATGTCTTCCATTTTGTCATGTAACATATTCTGTTTGTGGGGTAACAGGGTCCAATGCGTAGTGTAACGTCATCCACTTTGTAATGTGACGTGTTCCTTTTTGTAGTGTGACATCTTTTAGTTTATGCTGTAACATTCTCCACTGAATAAGTGTTACATCCTCCATTTTGTTGTGTTATATCTGTTTTGTAATGGCATATCCTCTGTTTTGTAACATCATCCGTTTGTAGTGTAACATCCTTCATTTTGTTACATAACATCCTGCACTTTGTTGTGCCGTACTTCACATTGTTTGTAACATCCATGACCCCCTCCATTTTTCTACTGTAACATCCTTCATTTTGTAAGTTTACATCCTCCATTTTTAGTTTAACATCTTCCGGTATTATGTAACACACTCCATTTTAACGTGTAACACCCTCCATATTGTGATGTAACATCCCTAATTTCGCACTATAACCCCCTCCATTTTTCGAATGTAACACCCTCCATGTTGTGACGTAACACCCTCCATGTTGTGACGTTACAGTTTCCATTTTCCAGCAGCGTTGAAAAGCTGAGGACAAATCGACAGGTCTATGTAGCGTTTTCCACACAAGAAACGGAGAGTGAATTTGAGTGGAGCAACAGGTGTCGACTACAGCAAGCAAACGGACAGCAGTCTGAACGCAACCCTGTGGGGAACGTTTTGATGGGGTATGTACCACGTGGCGTGTGTGTCCGACTGCGAGGTGTTAAAGCTCACCCGGTGAACTGTCCGATAAGCGGGTGGATAGCTCGGTTTGAACCCTGCGACCTGTGACGGATAATCTAGGGGCGGGCGATAAACTGCCAGCCAGTCTGACAGTGATAGACTTCGGACAGAGCGGTGGACTTCGGAAGGAATGCTGGCTGCTTTCACTGGTGCGGCGTGGGGAGATTCGTTTGAAGGTTATCGACGGCAGATCATGTATCGCTGTAACTACTCACGTTTGACTGGCTGGATTAGACCCAAGTACACTGACTGGCGTTCTCTCCCCCTGCTAGTCATCTGAAAGTTGATTGTACCCGAGGAATCGTCCGGCTCGACATCTAGGTGAATGTATACAAGATAGACAACAAGAGAGAGAGAGAGAGAGAGAGAGAGAGAGAGAGAGAGAGAGAGGAGAGAGAGAGCAGACAGACAGACAGACAGACAGAGACAGCAACAGTGAGAAAGACGGAGAATAATCTATTGTGTCAACTTTCAAAACCCATTCAGGTTGCTGTCCGTTTGCTTGCTGTAGTCGACACATGTTGCTCCATTCAAGTGGGGATCGATGGTGTAAAGATTACATGACAATGTGGAAAACTGAACGAAAGCGATACATTTCTAATACAGAAAAAATCTAACATAACGAAAAGCGACCCTAATCGCGAATATTGATGTACAGTATTGGAAACCCGATGAAATGATAGTTAATGTCGAATCGATCGGCACTGAGAGAGAGAGAGAGAGAGAGAGAGAGAGAGAGAGAGAGAGAGAGAGAGAGAGAGAGAGAGAGAGAGAGAGATTTAACTGTCCAGTTTTTTCATTCAACTTCTTTCCGTTACTCATCTTTAATTCATCTTTGGTTCAAGCAAGGCTCCTGTTCTGTTTGCGTCACTAACCAATCCCCCCCCCCCCCCCCCCCCCCCCCCCCCTCTAATTATCATGTATCACGTGTTTCTTAAAACACCACGACTAGAACTGTCTGATTGGTGGCGACTGTTACCGTTAATGTCATCGGTTGGAGGGATCCACCTCCACCTGTCTCTTCCAAGCTCTGCTGACGTAGCCCCCAAAGGAAGAAGCAAGTTTGTAATTGATAGTGTTATTAAGTTCACTAATTAATCAATCACTTTATTCATCAATCGATCAATCAGCAGCCAGTCAATACAATTAATTATTTATCGATTGATTGATTGATTCATTCATTCATTCATTCATTCATTCAATACAATTAATTAATTTATCGATTGATTGATTGATTGATTGATTGATTGATTGATTCATTCATTCATTCATTCATTCATTCATTTTAATTGATCGATTGATTGATTGATTGATTTTCATTCATCATTTATTCATTCATTCATGTGTTCGTTCATTATAGTGATGATGATAATGATAATAATAGTAATAATAGTGATAATAATAATAACAATAACAATGATAATAATATAATGATAATAATACACAGTCTACTCCTTGTCGTGGTGTGGGAGCTTGCGTACCTCTACGACCCAGAGAGCTATGCCAGCGGGAGCTGTATGCTCCTGGTAGGGCCACCCAAGCTGGACAGGTCGAAGGGTAGAGGTCAGACTAATGTAGACCAACTCTCGGAGGTTAAACGGGTTTGCGTAGGGCTAACACCCTTTCCTAAAAAAAAAAAAAAGCAAGTTACAGAAGCATCGACAACATTAAACCAAGACATTCACCTGGGAGAGGAAGGGTCTCCATCCCGGAGACTCATGACGTCAGGCAGTGAAAGCCGAGAGGAAGCTGTAAGACCGACCCCCCTTTCTGACCCCCAGGAAAACAACAAGGACAGCCACTTGGAGCATCAGGACAATGTACGAAGCGGGCAGAACCATCCAGATAGCACGAGAGATGAAGACCTACAAGATAGGAGTCCTAGGACTGAGTGAGACAAGGCGGCTACAGACAGGACAGCTGAGACTTTCATCAGGAGAGCTGCTGCTGTACTCGGGACACACAGAGGACGGAGCCCCCCATACAGAAGGCGTGGCCCTGATGCTGGCACCAGAGGCGCAGCGGGCACTCATTGGCTGGGAACCTATCAACTCCCGCATCATCGCAGCCAGGTTTAGCACCAAGAAGAAGAACATCAAGCTGAACATCATCCAGTGCTACGCTCCCACAAATGATGCGGAGGAGGAAAAGAAAGATGATTTCTACCAGCAAGTACAAGCTGTGCTGGACAAAAGAGGAGCAAACGACATCACAATAGTCATGGGTGACTTTAACGCCATGATAGGATCAGACAACACAGGACATGAAGACATCATGGGGACACATGGACTTGGACAGATGAGTGAGAACGGAGAACTCTTTGAAGACCTGT
>JADBJO010003665.1:146152-151152 GCA_016801955.1 Conus betulinus | reverse complement strand
GAGTACGTTTGACTGTAAAAGAAAATGGACACAAAAAATGTGTTCAGATCTCTTTTGAAAAGCTGTTTCATTTCGTCCAGTGAGAAAGGCAAGTGAACGTCTTCAGAAGGTCGTCCATATTCAGATCCAGACTGGCCAGCCTTCTCGGCTGTGTTCACAGCAACACCAGTAATGCGATGGCGCCGTATCTCCCCAGCCGGCGCCTTCTTTGCCCTCCCATCATCCCAGAACGCTGAGGGCATCAACACATCACCAAATTCGATATGCCATACGTGTTGCTCCGGCTAGTTGACACCCCGGCTCAGATTCCAGGACGATAATGGCCCAGATTGTAGTAATTAACAGCTGCAACGCCAGCTGACCAGTTCTGACGTCAGCGTGGATGACCAAACGCGGCGGAGGGTGGGGTTGTTGGATCGCGGGTGTGAAGGTTCGTGCCTAGTACTCTTCACCATCTGGTAGCTGCGTGTCAAAGAGATACGAGTGTGTTGTGGGGGCAATGTTAAAGATACGAGTGTGTTGTGGGGGCTGAGATGTCAAAGATACGAGTGTGTTGTGGGGGGCTAAGATGTTAAAGGGATACGAGTGTGTTGTGGGGGCTGAGATGTCAAAGAGATACGAGTGTGTTGTGGGGGCTGAGATGTTAAAGGGATACGAGTGTGTTGTGGGGGGCTGAGATGTTAAAAGAGATAACGAGTGTTGTGGGATGATGGGATACGAGTGCGTGGGGGCTTGAGTCCAAAGGCATAGAGTTGATACCCCCAGCCGGCCATGGGCACATCAGGGGTGTGGGCAAGGGAAAACAGTAACTTAGGGGGCAAAATCCCGTGCATGGTCAAACATCCAAATCCACACGAAGACTCATGAGACCCGACAGAGAGAGAGAGAGAGAGGCCATGGGAGACATCAGAGAGAGACAAGGGAGAGCAGACAGACAGACAGACCACAGACTCAGAGAGAGAGAGAGAGAGAGAGAGAGAGAGAGAGAGAGAGAGAGACAGACAGAGAGAGAGACAGACAGACAGAGAGACAGAGAGAGAGAGAGAGAGAGAGAGAGAGAGAGAGAGAAAGCAGACGTTAATTCATTAAAAACCATTTAAAATATTAGACAATACTCTAAACCGCTCAATCTATTGATATGAAATTATATAACTAACCTGTTTTACATCTTTTTTTTTTTTATTAGACAACGCTACTAATGTAAATGGGTCCCCTCGACGATGGTGCTAATGTAAAATAAGTTTGAAGAAATAATTTCTGGTAAAATTAATTGCTGTGCAACAATTTTCAATTCAGGTCAAGTGAGAATGAAGTATGTTAAAAAAAAAGTCGTTTAATTTGTCTCTATCACCGATTGACAAGACAAGTTTACGATCAATCTGAGGTCTGCAACGGTGAAAATTGATACCCATATCCCAAATAATAATCATAGAATGCTCGTTCTGAAGTGAAAGGCAACCTCTGCAGAAGTCTGGACTACACAGCAGTGCTCCCTATCAGTCACCTTACTAACATCATCATGCTGAAATCATCCTCGGCGCTACAAACTTACGAAATAACAATCATCCTCGGAAGAACAGGCTGGCTTGAGACCCCCCCCCCCCCCCCCCCCCCGTATATATATATATATATATACATATAAATAAATAAAATAAATAATAATAATAAATAAATAAATAAAAATGAATAAATAAACCCAATAATAGTAAAATAAAAGAAGACATAGCTGGGCATATTTTGAACTGCTGGATGATCATCCAGAGGCGTCTGCAGTGGCGATGAGATCTGTTCCACAAGTATGTCGATTTTAAGACAGCCATTGCTAGAGCTGGACACGACGAACTGTGGAAAGGTATACAGAATGGCAACATAAAAGAAGGTCTTGCTAGGATCATTAATGGCCCTCCACAGCTGTACCGACAGCGTTGTCATATTGAATTACATTGGTGACTTGCCTACCACTGTCGGTGTTCGCCAAGGCTTCTTGCTCTAGCCTGTGCTTTTGATCCTCTTCCTCGAGCACATCATTAAATTTGTGAAGCTTCCGCAATCTTAATCCACTATCTTAATCTGTGGAGAAACCATTTCCAAACTCAGCTCCACGGATGGCGTTAGACCTACTGTGCGGCAAGGATATGACATCTAAGGGCTGACTGTAAAGCTTTTTTTGAGAGCGAGGTGAGTGTGGAATGAGGTGAGCTCCGAAAGAGTCTTATGACGGTTAAAACAACGCCTTCAGCTTCCAAGCGGCATAATGAATGTTCAGAAACTGAAGGTGTTAAAGATACTCAAATACCATGCACACACACACACACACACACACACACACACACACACACACACGATCTGTCATAGGTCAAGATCACTCTTGCCTTGCGAACATTGACAACATGACAAGACTATGAAAAAAAAAAAAAACGTTTACCAGATTCCCCATCAAACTAAAGTTGTCCAAAGTCATGGCCACCTCTAAGCTTCTGTGCTGTTGTGAGAGCTGGACCCTTATATCAGACTGGGAGAAGATGGTTGTACCAACCTATGTCTAGTTTCCTCACTGGCGAACTCTTAGAAACAACAATCTGGGTCTGATTCTTAGCCACAAAAGTGTAGCCATCTAGGGGAAGGTGAAGAGAAAGGTGTACAGAGCGATGGCGTGCAGCTACTTGAGGCAAAGATTGATATGACATCTATTGTTCACTTCAAACGGAATTCAGAGCTGAAAGGTATTTATTTTGAAACAGCATCTAGAGCTGAAAAATACTTGTTTAACATCGAATATCAACGTTTACTGCCCTTGAGTAGCGTTGACGCATATGTGTCTTGCCAATGAGAAATGCCAGTTGTCATGCCAGCAAGAATAATGTTGTTGTGTCTACATCGAAAGTGTGTATCATTTTCTGTTTAGGTTAATGTTGAAGGTTAAAGTGTATCATTTTCTGTAAGGTTACAGGGAAATCTAGAGGTTCATTGTGTGTGCGGCACGGTATGATAAAGGCAGTGTATCTCTCTCTCGTTTCATCGCCTTTAGGTTAAAACTGAAGGGTAAAGTCCGTAACAGTGTTGTCGCCCTAAGGACAGGGAACTCGCAGAGGTTCATTGAGGTGTCCGGCGCGGTATGATGAGAAGGTTTTAGAGGTATCCACATACTGCTGAGTGGATCATCGAGTTTTAAGCTTCCCTAAATAGAGAGAGATTTTAAGGTCCCATATACTGCTGGGGTGGATAGGAGAGAGAGAGGTATCCACATACTGCTGGGTGGAGAGAAAGAGAAGGTATCCATATACTGCTGGGTGGATAGAGAGAGAGAGTTTAAGGTATCCATACATACTGCTGGGTGGATAGAGAGAAGAGTTTTAAGGTATCCATATACTGCTGGGGTGGATAGAGAGAGAGTTTTAAGGTATCCATATACTGCTGGGTGGATAGAGAGAGAGAGTTTAAGGTATCCATATACTGCTGGGTGGATAGAGAGAGAGTTTTAAGGTATCCATATACTGCTGGGTGGATAGAGAGAGAGTTTTAAGGTATCCATATACTGCTGGGTGGATAGAGGGAGTTTTAAGGTATCCATATACTGTTGTGTGGATAGAGAGAGTTTTAAGGTATCCATATACTGTTGTGTGGATAGAGAGAGTTTTAAGGTATCCATATACTGCTGGGTGGATAGAGAGAGTTTTAAGGTATCCATATACTGCTGGGTGGATAGAGAGAGTTTTAAAGTATCCATATACTGCTGGGTGAATAGAGAGGGTTTTAAGGTATCCATACACTGCTGGGTGGATAGAGAGGGTTTTAAGGTCTCCATATACTGCTGGGTAGAGATAGAGATGATTTTCAAGCTGAAAAAAATCCGACCCCTTTAAGTTCGACTTACGACCGTGAGCTCAACACGCAAACGCTCTAAACCTGTCATATTCACTCTGACAAAAAAAAAGAGATTTATTCATCCTTTTACACGTTCATCGGAAACATATATTTACAAAACGTAACTCAAGAATCGATAACAGACTTGTAGCAAAGTTAATTCAATACGCGTTTTGAAGAGAACTTTTCATTGCTAACTGACCAAGACTGAAAAACCATTCAAATGTTTTCGAAAGCAACCAGTCTGTATTATGTCTTTGGTGATTTTTTTTTTCTTTTCTTCTCTTCTGCGTACACAGGCTGATACTCCTGCGGACACTGCCTGTATAGACAGGCAGTGGAGTTTTGTGTGTATGACCGTTTTTTTTTTTTCATCCCGCCATTAAAAGGCAGCCATACTCCATCTTCGGGGAAGGTGCATGCTATGTGTAACGTGTCATCCATACCAACGGCCAAACTGGCCTTCTCTTCTCCGAAAGGTGGTGATGGGATTTTACGTGTGTGCAAGATGTTGAGCGTGCGTTCACACACGGAACCTCGGTTTATAGTCTCATTGGAAGGACTGTATGGGGAATGGAGTCAGAATAATGTTAACTCCGAGGGGATCCCCCTGTACCGAAATTCGAACCCGCAACCCCCAGGATCACAAGTCCAGCGCTCTACCAACTGAGCTATTCCGGCCCCCTGTCTTCGGTGATGAAAACAAAAAAAAGAAACATGTTGCTCAGTTGGGGAGGCACAGCATCCGTGATCAATGCAGCAGCATAATGTATGACCCCACACTGAAAGCACAGATCTCTTAGTCGTACGCTCGTCACTTACAAATGTTCATTTCCTGGAAAATAACATACGGTATGTATATGGTCAAATGGTCGAAGCGTGATAAACGATTTAAAGTCTGAGGTCTCTCTCTCTCTCTCTCTCTCTCTCTCTCTCTCTCTCTCTCTCTCTAACAGCTTTAGGGGATCGTCTGACTCCTTATTGTTGAAATCGGAGACAACAGAACCACAAACACTCAGAAAAGCCTCTGTGTCGTCGCGGTGTGTGTGTGTGTGTGTGTGTGTGTGTGTGAGGTGTGTGTCTGTGTGTCTGTGTGTCTGTGGGGTCTGTGTGTGGGGGGGGTGGGGGGCGGAGCG
>JADBJO010003665.1:133652-136152 GCA_016801955.1 Conus betulinus | reverse complement strand
TGGGAGTTAACTCTACCACTGTCAGCTGCCTGCATAGACACATAGTGAATTCATCATCGTTAAGAACTATGAATTGTACAGACACATAGTGACATTCGTCATCGTTAAGAACTATGAATTGTATAGACACATAGTGAATTCATCATCGTTAAGAACTATGAATTGTATAGACACATAGTGAATTCATCATCGTTAAGAACTATGAATTGTATAGACACATAGTGACATTCATCATCGTTAAGAACTATGAATTGTATAGACACATAGCGGCATTCATCATCGTTAAGAACTATGAATTTTATAGACACATCGCGGCATTCATCATCGTTAAGAACTATGAATTTTATAGACACATAGCGGCATTCATCATCGTTAAGAACTATGAATTGTATAGACACTTAGTGGCATTCATCATCGTTAAGAACTATGAATTGTATAGACGCATAGTGGCATTCATCATCGTTAAGAACTATGCATTGTCTACTTTTAGATTGATGTCCGTCCAAAAAAGAATACCACCACGTGATATGTTGATATTTTTCACTTCACCTTTTTTTCGAGTTCGATGTCTCTCTCTCTCTCTCTCTCTCTCTCTCTCTCTCTCTCTCTCTCTCTGAGACGTTCAAAGCTGTTGAAGATTCTAAAAATATTCCCAAGCTAATCAGTTCCTTGCTCATGTAGGGACGAGGACCACACACTTAGCACACTCACCTTCACGACTCTCACAACCCCCCCCCCCCCCCCCCCCCCCCCCCCCAAAAACCCACTTGAAATACTGCTGACGCTTTCGTTGCTAAGCAACAAAGCGTTTCTCAGAGGAACAAAATTTCAACAGGAACTGAAATGCTGCTAACGTGTAAGACATCACTTGCACCAGGGTTTTTTTTTTTGTTGTTCGTTTGTTTGTTTGTTTTTTTTGTGCAGACTTACGTCATTGTTATTCCCATCTTTTATCAGTGTGCTTCTCAACTCGAATTAGTTTTCTATCCGTCTGGTATCAACTGTGTGATGTACATTGTGCACTCACGTGCAGCTTTCTGACCATCTTTTACCAGTTTTCAGCTCACCTGCTATCAGTTTTCTACTTTGCGTGGACCAGTTGTCTTCTTACACACAACAAAAAAAAGTTTTTTTTTTTCTTTTTTTTTTTAAATGCTGATTTTCGTTGTAAATTCCCAACATGTGCGTGCCCTTCCATTTCTTCTCAAGTTCTTCTCAACTCGGGTCTTTCAGATCCTCTAGCGCCTCCACAGAATGGAAAAGAGAGCTGGCTGTGCTGTCGTCATTGATTTTAATACTTTGGAACAACGGTATCAGTAAATCAACCGAAATTTGAAAAAGAAAAAAAAAAAAAAAAAAAAAAAAAAAAACCTACGCGGGGTTGTATATAGTGAAAAGGCTGGCGTCGTGGCCAGAAAGATCGCTGCACGCTGGCTTAGAATAGAATAGTGGTCTGCCCTTGCTTTGCATTAGAATAGCTCTCTCTCTCTCTCTCTCTCTCTCTCTTCTTCTTCTTCTTAGTCACCGTAAAATCACAGCAAACGTTGGGAGGAGGAGAATGTGAGTTGGAGGGGGGGGGGGGGGGGGGGGGAGGGACGAAGAGGAATGAAGGCACGAAAAGAGGAATGAAGGCAGGAAGGAGAGAGGGGGGGCGGGCAGTGGCGGGAGGGGGGGGGGGGGGGAAATGGGGAGGGGGGGGGGGGGTCAGAGGAGGTACGCCATGCCCGGTAGTACAGAAGTACAGGCTGAGACACACACAGCGTGCAGACAAATGGCATTCCCCCTGTCAGCGCTTTGATGAAATCCGGTCAAAAGAATGGGCGGGAAACGGGGAAAAGGGGGTGAGGGGGTGGGAGGGAGGAGGAGTGAGAATGAGAGAGAATGAGAAGAGAGAGAGAGGGGGGGGAGTGAAAGACAGAGAAACAGACAGAGGCAGAGACGGAGACACAGAGAAAGAGAAGAGAGACAGACGGGCATACAGACTGACAGACAGTGAGTCAGAAAGAGACAGAGACAGACAGACATAGACAGAAATGGACAGACAGACAGACAGACAGAAAGAGACAGACAGACGGACTCACAGACAAAGTCAGACAGGCAGAGACAGACAGGCAGACAAAGAGACAGACAGGTAGACAAAGTCACTGACAAACAGACAAAGACAGACAGCGACACAGAGACATAGAGATAAAGAGTGAAAGAGAGAGAGAGAACAAAAGTGGGTTTGTCAGACCTATAACCATCATGTCTGTAGTACTGTCCGTCCAGCTGCCCCCCCCCCCACCCCCCACCCCCCCCCCCACCCCTCATACCGCACCCCCACCCCCTCGGGCAAGGAATGCGTCTTGTCATGGGAGAGTGGCTGTGTGGTTGGCGACTGTGTCAGTGATGGATGAAGACTGGTGTTGTGGGGGAGACCAAGGGGCTGCCAGCCTCGCAGTAGCAGGAGAGAGGGAGGAACTGTCAAAGTGCCGGTCGGACTGACTGACTGACTGACGAC
>JADBJO010003665.1:126152-128652 GCA_016801955.1 Conus betulinus | reverse complement strand
ACTAGGCTATCTGACCCCATTTTCTGACCACATTCTGGTGATTGGAAAGCCTGTTGGCTTGATGATTGATAAGTGAAATTGGGGAGAGGGAGGGAGGGGGGGGGGGTGAAGGGAGAAGGGGGGAAGGGGGGAGGACAGGAGGATGGGCGGGAGGCAAATGAACCTAATGTCCATCTCTACTCAAGCCGTCCAAATGGACGGTGGTCATGTGTCAGTGAACTATTGTCGCAGCGAATATGCTCTGTGCAGGCCAGCTGAATGGCCTGTTTTAGTAAAATTCATAGTTAAAGTTTAAATGGGCCTCCCAGTCTCCACCAAATACAACACCGTTTACAGTAAGTCAGTGAATCACCTTGTTCCACACACACACACACACACACACCACACTTACGCGCGCGCGCCCGCACAAACGCACGCACGCGCGCGCGTGCTCTACCACACACACACACACACACACACGCGCGCGCGCGCGCGCGCGCAGACGTACAGACACGTGCACGCGCGCGCGCACGTACGCACGCACACACGCACGCACGCACGAATGCATTCTCTGTGTGTGTGTGTGTGTGTGTGTGTGTGTGTGTGTGTGTGTGTGCGTGCGTGCGTGCGTGCGTGCGTGTGTATATGTGTGTCTGTTTTCATTGTTCCCTGAACAAGAAAGAGTAAGTCTAACCAATCCTTTATCTGATTCAGACTGTTCCCAGTTTAAACTGTTCCCAGTTTAAATTCAGTCAGTCAGTCCTCTAACCAGCAGGCCTGTCACTGCATTTGCATTCATCAGTTCTCCCTCCCTCTTTCAGGTCAACGTGCAGATTATAGATCCCCTGCACAGACAGTGAGATCCTTAATACGAATACACGGAGATCGCCGGAGCAGATCTGTCACCTGCTCTACCGAGCCAACACGTGGACAGATCTAGAAGAAATCTGCAAGTGCTTTCACGTGCTTTGGTCCCTCTGGAACGTAAGAGACCTATCCCATAATGTCTGTCAGCGTAGGTGAGTTATGGAGACACATTAATCCCAAAACAGACGCGAAACACATCAGCAGTGCCTAGAAACTGAGCATCAAACAAAACAGAAAATCTGAAATGAGGCATGGAACAGTGAAATAGTGATTAACGAACAAGAAGAGTAAGGAACACACACACACACACACACACACACACACACACACACACACACACACACACACACACGCACGCACGCACGCACACACACACACACTCACACACATGATAATAACCATAGAATCTCATTTAATCAGAAAACCGCGACAGCCCAAAGATTTTGGACACTGAAGAAGAGGTTGTAAGAATAGACGTCTGTCGGCGGAAAACAAGAACATAAAAAAAAAGCTGAATCAAATGAATAAACCAACTGACAACACAGAAAGAGAGGAAAGGTTTGAAACTACAAATGAATAAATAAGATTGAATAAAAAAAGTCAAGAACGGGGTTTACTGGAGAACGATTCGGTTCAATTCATGTTATTGAAATCCTAGTCGACCATAAAGTGTCATGTCAGATTTCATTAAAACCAGTTCCAAGCACAGATTTTGTTCCTCTCCGCCCCCCCCCCCCCCCCCCCTCCACCCCCACCCCCCCCCCCCTCCACCCCCCATTCTCTCCAGCCTCCTAATTTCTCCATAAAAAAAAATCTGTTGTAACATTCTTTCCCCCCCTTTTTTTCAATTCTCCTCTTTTTTCTCTCCAAAAAGTAACGACAACTCTCGTGCACCATGCAAATCTGTGTGTTCTGTTGCTAACGGACATTCTCTGGAGGACGTTCAGTCTTTGGGCGTTGGATACAAGGCCTCAGGGTCTTGTACGTTCTATTGTTTGATGCAGTGACAAATTCACTCTGTGTTTGCGAAAAAGAAAGTAAAATGAGAGAGACGGAAGGAAGAAGGAAAAGACAAAAAGAAAGATCGGGAGAGAGAAAAAAAGAGAGAGAGAGTGAAAGACAGACAGACAGCACGATAGAGAGAAAAAGAGAGAGTGAAAGACAGACAGACACAGCAAGATAGAGAGAAAAAAGAGAGAGAGTGAAAGACAGACAGACAGCACGATAGAGAGAAAAAGAGAGAGTGAAAGACAGACAGACAGCAAGATAGAGAGAAAAAAGAGAGAGTGAAAGACAGACAGACAGCAAGATCGAGAGAAAAAAGAAGATACAAAGAAAGAAGGCAGAAAGAAAAGTAGGAAGAAAAAAAACAAACGGCAGCAAATGTACTGTGGTAACGACGTGCCTAGTACAGATGTTAAAAAGAAATGAAGAAAAAGAAAACAAAAAAAAAAAGGAAACAAAGAAAAAGATGATGATGATGATGATGATGATGATGATGATAAGGGGGGGGGGGGGGGGTATATGAAGAATCAGGAGAAGTAAGAAGAAGGGGGAGATGACTGAAAATAAAGGCTGACCAAAGGAGGAGTTGAGAGAAAAGCAGGTAGGGGGGGAGGGGGGGGGGGGGGGGGGCAGGAGAAGTAAAAGAAAA
>JADBJO010003665.1:113652-118652 GCA_016801955.1 Conus betulinus | reverse complement strand
TCTTCCTCTTTCTCTTTCTGCATCTTCTTATCTTCTCCTTCTTCTCATTATTCGTATTTTCTTTGCATCTTCAAACTCGGGCCATTCCTTTCTGTTCTGCGTCCAATAAGAAAAAGTGTTGGCTGCACGCGCGTGAGCCTGTGGTGTGTGTGTGTGCGGGTGTGTTGTGTGTGTGTGGGGTGTGTGTGTGTGCCTCGTGCGTGCGAGTGAATGTGCGTTTCCGATGCGTGCGTGTCCTTCGTGCGTGGTGTGCGTGTGTCGTGGTGTGCGTGTGTGGTGTGTGTGTGTGTGTGTTGTGTGTGTGTGTGTGTGGTGTGTGTGGTGTGTGTGTGGTGTGCGCGCGTGTAATTCGTGTGTTTGTGTATGTTTGTGACTGTGGATGTGCGCGGCGCGCGTGCGTGTGGTGTGTGTGCGCGCCATGTGCATGGGTGTGTGTATGGTGTCCCTTGGTGTGTGGCGTTTGTGCCTGTGTGTATTGTTTGTGTGTCTGCACGCGCGGGCACGCGTTGCTGTGTGTGTGCGTTGTGTGCGCGTACGAGTGTTTAAGTGAGTAATATATGTGTGTGTGTGTGTGTGTGTGTGTGTGTTGTGTGTGTGTGTGTGGTGTGTGTGTGTGTGTGTGTGCCACTTGCACGGAAATGGATGTTTCTTCCACTTTTTTCCCATTCCTAATAGTTTCTCCTGTCCTTCCCCATGCTGGTAAAGGAATGATGTGAGAGAGAAACGTCGCATTAAAGTGTGTGTTGGTGTGGGTGTGTGGTGTGTGTGTGTGTGTTTGTGTGTGTGTGTGTGTGTAGTGTGTGTGTGTGTGTGTGGTGTGTGTGTGTGTGTGTGAACCCCTGTGTGAAATCATGTTCTGGTCACTAAGTTTCTCTCTCCTCTCCTCTCCCCCTTCTCTCTCGTCCTCCTCCTCTCTCTCCACTCTCTCTCTCTCTCTCTCCTCCCTCTCTCCTCTCTGTGTGTGTGTGGGGGGAGGGGGGGGGGGGGCGAAAGCATGTGGGCGAAACGCATGTGTGTACTCGTCTCTCTCCTCTCTCTCTCTCCTCTCTCTCTCTCCTACTCTCTCCTCTCTCTCCTCTCTGGGTTGGGGGGGGTGTGTGGGGGGGGTGGGGGGGGGGGGGGCAAAGCATGTGGTACTAATTCTCTGTGTGTGTGTGTGTGGTGTGTGTGTGTGTGTGTGTGTGTGTGTGTGTAAAGCATGTGTGGTTCTCATTTTCTTTTCTCACGGATTGCTTGGGCAGGCCTTTTCCTGGCTGGCTGAAAGCCTCAGTGTAGGTCTTCTGAATGCAATGGGACCCAGGAAGGACCTGCCACAGCCAAACAAGGAACCACGCACTGGCCCCTAACATGTGCTTCCATCTTAGATACCTACCGGATCCCACGAATTCAAACTGACAACAAGAAAAAGCAACACATATGGATGCGGATGATTTATTCATTAAAGGCCATGGTCCATTCTGAACGGGGGAAAAAATGTTATAAATGAAAGCGTATGTACACAAGAACACACTGTGCTCCGGAGTTTAGAAGATGTGTGTAGGTACAAAGCAAACTTTTCAACAAACAGCCTTTTTAGTGCAAGTCATACGCAAGATGAGTGTAAAACACAGATGTTTGTCCATCATTCGAGGACAACAAAACAACAGAAAACATTTTAGAAAGATAATCAACGAATCCATATACACATAACAAAAAGTATGAGGCTGAAATTGTAACAGAGATGCAAAACCTAACGAACGTACTCCCAGTTTAGATCTATCTTGAATGCGCCTGTTGGGGAAAAAAAACAACAAAAAAAAAAAAAAAAACAAACAAACAAAAAAACACAACAACAACGTCACACTCAAACTTGCGTCATAAAAAAAACACACGTCACAATCAATCAAACATATGTATTTCGTCACTGGGATAAGAAATCGGCAAAGTACTTTCAGAGATATTTCCATAAAGAAGAAAAACCGTTTTGGGGCCGTTAGTAACGGCTGTTCTGTTAAACTAAAGCATCAGGCATCATCCGTGACCCGTAATGAGCATACCTACAATTTTCAGAAAGATCGGCCCAGAAGATTTGTCTGGAGGGAGTGGACACACATTTTGACCACGGACGAGACACACACACACACACACACACACACACACACACAAACAGTATTTCTCCGTTCCCATTTTACAGTACTCCCTGTTCTATAAGAACTTGAACGAATCATTGACTTCAGTTCAGTGGTTATTATATCAGATAAGAGAAGCACTTTCCGTTAGCTCTGATTTTACAAAGAAATGAATATTGCAATTCAAATAATATTAATTTTAAAAAAAGAAAAGAAAAACCGTTTCCTGCACCACATTTTTGGAACTCAGTACTACGGTAAACTCCGCACACAATCCGGCTCATTTCTGCCCGAGTTTGAAGACCGCCATAAAACATTCCTCTTTGACAAGCTACTCTGTGACCTGGGTTTGATGGTAAGTGCGTTAAAGGAAGTCAGGAAGGGGGTGGCGGGGGGGGGGGGGGGGGGTGGTAAGGGTGTGGAAGGCAAAGATTGGTGATTTTAGGGGGGGGGGGGGGGGTGAATAAGGGCGGTTCAGGATGGGGCAGGAGGGGGGGATGGAGGAAGGAGTGGTTTTTGGCGTAGTGAATGGCTATAGCACCTGCCAAGGGTTGCTGGCGAATATTGCGCTTTAGACATACCGTTCATCATCCTTATTCCTGCTGTTCAGAGTTCTCTGCTCTTCACCGTTTTGTAGAGAAACATCCTGTATTCTACCTATACTGCTGCAACAGGTGTGGCAGTTGATGTTGATCTTTTCACCTGTTGAAAGCGGGCTGTAGTTTAGCAGACCGACACACCTGCTAAAAGCAAAATATGGGTCTCCCTACGGGGACACACATCAATAATAATGATGATGATGATGATGATTATCATGAGATGATAATCATTATTATCATGATGATGATATCATTATGATGATGATGATAATGAGGAGGAAGATGACAGCGGCGGCGACGGCGATGCTGCTGCTGCTGCTGCTGCTGCTGCTGATGATGATGTTAATGAGATGATGATGTAATGAGATGTTGTTGATGATGATGATGATGATGATGATGATGATGATGATGACGATGATGATTTTAGGGGGTCTTTTGTTTTGTTTTGTTTTTTTAATCCCGCGGTGCCAGCAGAAGAAGTCTAAGCTTTCACACGATGTTGCCCCCATGCCGGGGAAAGTGGGTCAAACCATTTCGCCGATGTTGCACGTGTTTCTTTACTTGGCTGTGCGTCTGCCTCCGTCTGTTAGGGTAGTATCGTGTGTCGACGGCAGCTGACGGACTGTGTAGGGTAGAAACACCGACGACAGATTGAAGGAACGGTCAAGGGATTGCCGTTGGAGGGGATCCAAGTGCAGACCCGTCTCTGGAATTCTTCCAGTCTGGTCTGGTCTGCAAGTACCGTTTGTTTTTCGTGTCTGCTGTTCGTGTGTATTGGTAGGTGATCTTTCTTCTTTCTTCTTTTTTTTCTTGTTTCTTTCACTGTTGCTGTCTTGTTTCTGTGCAACCTCAGTGGCATCGCACCCACGCCGCTCATTCCGACCCCCCCCCTACCTCCCCCCCCCCCCCCCCCCCCCCCCCACCCCCGTCCACAGTCACAGTCCTGCCCGTCCCGCCGCAGTCCCGGCAACGGCAACGCACAAGGAGCAGTCAATGTCAAGTCGGCTAAAGGCAACCACGGGAGGAGACACTGCACTGCTGCCGAGTCACTTCAGTGATGTTCAGTGGCGCCTGTTCTGACCAAACTACGCGCAGGACACCACCTACTGAGCCCCCTACTGACAACAATAATTGCTCAGTCATGGAGCCAACATGAGTGAGGTCTTCCTCCGGAGGGCGCCACCACGTCCGCCCAACGAAAGTCCCCATGAGTTTTGTCGATACCGGTGACCCTGACAGACCTAAAGGAAGGCCACAGACATGGAAAAGACATGGAAACTGAGGTCACCATTTGAGCAGGGCATGAAGAGTCACAGAATCTTTAGACTTTTTCTTTACATTAATGCTGATCGACGAGAATGAGATGGATGAAGATGATGCTACGGATTTCCATTCGGTCTGAGACTCCATGACGGCTTTACTCTACGTTTACTTTCAAAATATATCCCGCGCGTCAACCAGGCCCGAGAGATATAGACACCTGCAGTGTTGGTCGGAAAATTAAAACAACACCCTCAGATGCGCATCCATTAAGTGGATGAAACTCGTGTGTGGTCTCCAGTCTTCCCAACTGAGCCCGAAGCAAACTCAATTCTGGGTAGGAGCCGGTCGGAGCAGGAGACCTATGCGTCCTAATCTGTCCTTACTTACCCGTTCGTGTTGAAGTGTTTCTTAAATAAGCGTTACTTTGCACTCGATTTTTCGTGTTGGTTTATAGTCTGGCCATTTTCCACTAACACTACAATCGGTTTCATTTTTCACAAAGTTAGAAAAATCATAGATCGCCACGGCTCCTCTCCTCCCCCCCCCCCCCCCCCCCCCCCCCCCTCGCCCCCTCCCCCCCCCCCCCCGTTTTCCCTCCTTCACCCACCACCATCTTCATTCCCCCCCCCCCCCCCCCCCCCCCCCTCCCCCCACCTCGCCTCCCCCCAAAATTCTTTCCCATACCCTCTTTGGTTGTTGCTATGATGACAAATACAGCCAATTTACGCAGGCAGTCTCTTGGAACTATGACATCTGCACATCATGTGTTTAGCCACGCCTCTTCCTCTTTAACGCTCCATTTCTACAGGAAGTGGCGCTGATGAGCTATGCTCGCTGAGGAAAATCGTTTCCCAACCCAAACTGAAAAAACCCAGCGAGGGTGAGTGACGTCACACAAAATATTTACGAACCAGTTTCAATACCGTTCTGACACCTGCACGCATCCTCACACTCGCTGCTGTACAAAATATGAGGAATAGGGAAATGAGTTAGGACCCGAGACTGAGCAGATGGAAGAACATGAAGCCTG
>JADBJO010003665.1:81152-111152 GCA_016801955.1 Conus betulinus | reverse complement strand
TGAGACATTGACCGCTCAGCCCAGACGAGGGGAGACATTGACCGCTCAGCTGTCCACACACAGACGATGTGAGACATTGACCGCTCAGCTGTCCACACACAGACGATGTGAGACATTGACCGCTCAGCTGTCCACACACCAACGATGTGAGACATTGACCGCTCAACTGTCCGCCTAGACGATGTGAGACATTGACCACTCAGCTGTCCACACACACAACGATGTGAGACATTGACCGCTCAGCTGTCCGCCCAGACGATGTGAGACATTGACCGCTCAGCTGTCCACACACAGACGATGTGAGACATTAACCTTCAGCTGTCCGCCCAGACAATGTGAGACATTGATCGCTCAGCTGTCCGCCCAGACGATGTGAGACATTGACCCTCAGCTGTCCGCCCAGACGATGTGAGACATTGACCGCTCAGCTGTCCGCCCAGACGATGTGAGACATTGACCGCTCAGCTGTCCGCCCAGACGATGTGAGACATTGACCGCTCAGCTGTCCGCCCAGACGATGTGAGACATTGACCCTCAGCTGTCCGCCCAGACGATGTGAGACATTGACCGCTCAGCTGTCCGCCCAGACGATGTGTGAGACATTGACCGCTCAGCTGTTCCCCCAGACGATGGGAGACATTGACCGCTCAGCTGTCCGCCCAGACGATGTGAGACATTGACCGCTCAGCTGTCCGCCCAGACGATTTGAGACATTGACCGCTCAGCTGTTCCCCCAGACGATGGGAGACATTGACCGCTCAGCTGTCCACACACAGCGATTACACAACAACTCCAAGCTGTTCAGCAAAGGAAAACGTTACTGCTTAACTGTTCACAATTGTGCGCTGGAGGCTTTTTGTTTGTTTTAGTTTTAGTAGTAGTAGTGGTAGTAGTGGTTGTGGTGGTAATAGTAGTAATAATATTGTAGTAGTAGTAGTAGTGGTAGTAGTAGGGGCCAGAATGGCTCAGTGGTAGAGCGCCGGACTCGTAATCTTGGTGATCCTGGGGTTGCGGGTTCGAATCTCCGCCGGGCCGTTTCGGTACAGGGGATTTTTTCCCCTCGGAGTTAACATTTGTTCTGATTCCATCCCCCATACTGTTCTTCGAATGAGACTATAAACCGAGGTTCCGTATGTGAACGCACGCATAATATCTTGCACACACGTAAAACCCCCATTTATTTACCAGCTTTCGCAAGAAAAGGCCAGTTTGGCCGTTGGTATGATGACACGTTACACATAGCATGCACCCTGCATGAGAAATGGAAAGAATGAAGGAAGTAAGGAAACTGAGTGAACAATATTGGACGATATTGACTGGATGACACGGGGAAACGACTGAATGAAGCGCCAGCTAGCAGCTCTTCAGTCGGCCCTACCCCGGTAGGCAGCCCGTTGTGTAAAACGAGTGTGGATTGTAAAGCGCTTAGAGCTTGGTCTCTAGCCGAGGATAGGCGCTATGTAAGTATTCATCATCATCATCATCATCATCATCATCATCATCATCATCATCATCATCATTATCATCATCATATAATACTAATAACAGCAGCAGCAGCAGCAGCAGCAGTAGTAGTAGTGGTAGAAGTAGTTCAGACATGGTGATGGAAGACGACGCGAGTGAATCAAAGGTTTAGGTAATAGTGACCCAGGAACAGGTGGGCCATTCACAAAGTCGGAGGGGAAGAACACACACATACAGAGAGAGAGAGAGAGAGAGAGAGAGAGAGAGAGAGAGAGAGAGAGAGAGAGAGAGGAGAGAGAGAGACAGACAGACAGACAGAGACAGACAGACAGACAGACGGAGAGAGAGAGACAGAGAGAGAGAGAGAGACAGACAGACAGACAGACAGAGAGAGAGAGACAGAGAGAGACAGAGGCATAGAGAGAGAGAGAGACAGACAGAGAGAGAAACAGCTCAACCTTTATTCCCAGTGACCTTAGAGACCAAAAGCTGTTAAACTTTAAAAAAAAAAAAAAAAAAAAAAGAAGTCAGCAGCTCTCCTAACCATAGTGTACGAACGCCAGTCACTGATCGCCCCAGCGAAAACCAAGATGGCGTTGAAAAGACACACGTTCACGCAAAACCTCGATACACAGAGGGCGAGACGTCGGCTGCAAAAAAAAAAAAAAAATAGATAAACAAAAAAAAAAAAAACAAACAAACAAACAAACAAAAAAACCGACCGTGGACAGACAGACGACAGTTGTGGTACATCGACATCCGTCCTCTGTCCGACGCTAATGAAAAATGCCTGCCTTCGATGGGAGATGACCGCACATCAGGTCTGAGACTACCATTCTTTCTCTTCATGACTGAAGACCGGTCGTACATCCATAATCAGTCCTCTGTCCGATGGTTCTACCGAGTGCCTGCCTTCGGTGCAAGATGATGGCCCATCCGATCTGATATGAGTGAGGACGACTTCCATTCTTCTTTCATGACCGAGGATCGATCCGGACCTTCGGTCAGCATAACACTGACCCCCTAAACTGGACAACGGCCTGTGCAGTTACACCGACAAAACACAGGTTTAGTTCGCTGTTGGAAAAGACAATCCCCCCCCCCCCCCCCCCAACAGGTAAATTTAGCTAGCTGGGAAAAGTGATAAACTGAAGTCTATCAGTCGTGCGGCAAACCAGAGGGATTACAATCTGATCTGGCTGCAGAACTCCCTAGAAGGCCGGAAGTGAAAATAGTGGCGGTTGCAATGACGACTGTCCACTTTAAGCAAGCTGCAGACAGTACAAGACGGTTCTCTCTGTACAGGTCAGAGAGTACGACCATCCTCTCCACCGCGGCCACAAAGACCACCAGGCTGTTATTGCCACAAAGACTACCAGACCCTTACTTACGGGTCAGTGCTACAGCCAAAAAAACTCTGCTTTTCACAGCGGCAACCAAGACTACCAATTCTTCTTTACGGGTCAGTGCTACAAGCAGAACATTCTATTCTTCACAGCGGCAACCAAGACTACCCAGTTCTTCTTTACGGGTCACTGACACAGCCAACAACCTGCTCACAGCGGCCACAAAGACTGCTCCCAAGTATGCAGGAACCCCCTAGGGTCAGAAGTCCACAGCAACAATGAGCTCTTGTTTGGGGAAGACTTTTCTAAAGAGGAAAGAAAAGAAAGAGAGAGAGAGAGACAGACAGACAGACAGAAAAAAAGAAGTAAGAAAAGAAAGAAAGAAGGAAAGAAAAGAAAAGAAAGGAAACAGGGGAAGCTGAAGAAGCAAGAAAAAAAAAAAAAAATCACCACATCACCCCCCCCCCCCCCCCGGGTTCAAAGCTTAATCCGGGTTCCTGGCACAAAACCAACCAACCAACCAACCAACGAGACAAACAAACAAAGCACGAGGTCGACCATTGAGTCTACTCATCACCACTACAAATACAACCACAGGTATACACGCACTTCAGATCCCCCCCCCCCCCCCCCCCCCCCACTAAACTAACATGGAAGGAAACCACATGGAAAAAAAATGGAAGAAAAAATGAGTACAGACACATGTGTGAGGTCCCCCGCCAGACACGTGGAGGTGAGCTTCTTTCGCAGCTTGAAGAGCAGAGAAGACACCTTTATTAGCGGGTAAAGTTAGGAACTGTCTTGAAACAGGGCAGTAGCTGACTCAGACCAAACAGATCATGGACAATGGCATGGTATATCTGTTGATCTAACTGATCATTGGAGCGGTTTATCAATCCAAACACATGACATTTTCCGTTACTGAATGGGAAACACTGTCAAGGGCATTAGGCAAATCGAAGAGAAACGAAGTCATTACAGAAGTTGAAACAGTTCCAGGACGATACATTTTCAGCCTAGTTTTAGGCGGAAAAAGATGCTACACACAGGGTAATGTTAGATTCGAATTTCTCTGAACAAGGCAGTGGAAACGATACGTTTTTAATGACTCTCTCAAATCTGCCCTCTCGCCGTCATGAGTAAAATAAAATTCGTTGTCTCCCTTGACACCAAAGATGCCAATTCACATGCCGTAGAAAAAAAATAAATAAATAAATAAAAAAAAACTGGAAAAATGAATAAATAATCCCTACAAGTTTAAGGTTACTTTGTATACTTTCAGAGTCCTATGAAAGTTTTTTTTTTTCCAGATGCGTCTAGGATGTCCTTGAAACTGCTTAACCCTTTGATAGCTAGGCAGGGAGATAGTGTGCATGTATTTCAATGATAGTCTAATACAGAGGGGACACTGCAGAATCGTGTATGGCAGCAGTTGAGAGGTCGGCCATTTTGCTTAACAGCCCCAGAACTTTACTATTTACGTGTAAAAAAATCTCTTTTGCTATCTTTGGGGGGAGGAGGGGGGGGGGGGGGGGGGGGGGGTATTGCTTGAATCGCACACCATGTCAGTTTCTCTGATGGACGATAGGAGGGAAAAGAACGGAAAGAAAGAGAAGCCAATGAGTTGTGCTGTAAAGGCCATTCGGGAGCCAGCAGAAAGAAAAGAGAAGCCAGTGAGTTGTGTTGTAAAGGCCATTCGGGGGCCAGCAGAAAGAAAGAGAAGCCAATGAGTTGTGCTGTAAAGGCCATTCGGGAGCCAGCAGAAAGAAAGAGAAGCCAGTGAGTTGTGTTGTAAAGGCCATTCGGGAGCCAGCAGAAAGAAAGAGAAGCCAATGAATTGTGTTGTAAAGGCCATTCGGGAGCCAGCAGAAAGAAAGAGAAGCCAATGAGTTGTGCTGTAAAGGCCATTCGGGGGCCAGCAGAAAGAAAGAGAAGCCGATGAATGTGTTGTAAAGGCCATTCGGGAGCCAGCAGAAAGAAAGAGAAGCCAATGAGTTGCGCTGTAAAGGCCATTCGGGAGCCAGCAGAACCAACAGGAATTTGACAGCGGCGCTGCCCGGGATTCAGTATGGCGCTTATATCGACACAACGCCTGGAAATTCCCCCAAACAAGACCCTTGCCCTGAACAAAGGGAAGCACAATGGCTCGGCATCTCTGACGCCAGAGAGACAGCGCGTGACATTCAGCGGCGGGTTGATAACGTCAGACAGGCTTCTGGAGTTCTCGCCCAGTTCAAGCGGTATTGCCTACTGTTGCGGCGAAGTCTGATGCGTCTGGAAGTGGATGGAGGAGGAGGAGGCGGAGGAGGAGAGGAGGGAGGGAGGAAGCGTGTGCAATGGTGCCAGAACTCGAGGTCGAGGGCTCTGGACCAGCTCCGAATCAGACTGACACGTAAACTGCCTGGAACTGAAATCAGCACAATTTTCCGCTTAAATCCATCCGTTGTCTCACATTCAATGCTCACGTCAACGTTTCAATCCCTCGGTTGTCTCACAATGGTTTTCAATGCTCACGTCAACGTTTCAATCCCTCGGTTGTCTCACATTCAATGCTCACGTCAACGTTTCAATCCCTCGGTTGTCTCACATTCAATGCTCACGTCAACGTTTCAATCCCTCGGTTGTCTCACATTCAATGCTCACGTTAACGTTTCAATCCCTCGGTTGTCTCACATTCAATGCTCACGTCAACGTTTCAATCCCTCGGTTGTCTCACATTCAATGCTCACGTCAACGTTTCAATCCCTCGGTTGTCTCACATTCAATGCTCACGTCAACGTTTCAATCCCTCGGTTGTCTCACATTCAATGCTCACGTCAAGTGTTGTTCAGGACAGTAATTGTGTGGCTGCAGCATGCCTCCATCGGCCGGACGGTACGAAAGAAACGTTGACGCCATCACCAGGGATGTCTGGCTGTAGTATGGGGAGCACAGTTATTTTCTATTAGCTGTTCATCTCTCTGGAGTAGCAGAAAATGCATGAGGAGATGAAGTCTGGAACTGTTTTTTTAGAAAAAAAAAAACAACAGGAAACCAGACCCACTGATATTTGCGGTAGTGCAATAGGAACGTGGACTCCAAGATGATGTAGGCCTTTTATTCCTCAAGGTTAAATGAGCAGTCAGATTGCTAAGTCTCCTTGCAGCCTGACCCTGGTGTTTGGCCATTGAGTCATTTGTTCAAAGCGCCCTGGGGCCAGCTCAGCTTGATATGAGACAGCTGACTGCTCAGCAGTGTCCACAGAGCTGCTCAGCAGTAAATCCAGGCTGTTTCACAGAATCTATTGAGGAGGGGGGAACATACACACATTTGTACTGTTGAGTCTTCATTATGGACATCATCATAATCAGTTGTTGAAGAATTGTTTCGTCTTTTGAAAAGTTCATCTTCAGGAACACAAACATTAACTTGCGTTCAATGTTTACTGTGTTTATAATTCTGGCTTAGTCCTGTGTCGGAGATCAAGGAAATAAAATTCTACAATTGTAATAGTTTATATTGGACTTTCATGTACTTGTACGAGAACAGGAAAGATCATGTGCCACACCCGATAGGCTCACACAGTAAAACACAGCCATTATACTGATAAATATAGTAATCACACACACACACACACACACACACACACACACACACACACACACACACACACACACACACACACACACACGCACGCACGGACGCACGCACGGACGCACACATATTCACACACATGCATGCACGCACGCACTCTCGCACACGAACACACACACACACACACACACACACACACACACACACACACACACACACACACACACACACACACACACACACACATTTTTTGCACATGCACGCCCCGCACGCACGCACGCACCGAAAAAGAGAAACTTAGATGAACAGCAAGACATCAGACCTCAAACAAAAAACACAGTGCCATAGACAAAGCGTGAAACATGCAGAATCTTCCCTAGAACCTCACCTTGGTTTCAGAGAGGCCAGATTTGAAGCTCGCTGGCAGGGAGAGAGAAAGGAGGGAGAGAAGGAGAGAATAGGTGGGGGGTAGACTGTCAAACAGACATGTATTTGGACAGACAGTCAGACAAACAAACCATGAGATATCGAGGAGACAGGAGGAGAGATGGGGGGGGGGGGGGGGGGGGAAGAGAGAGAGAGAGAGAGAGAGAGGGGGGGGGAGAGGAGTGCAGGGGGGGGGGGGGGGGGGGGGGGGGGGGGGGCAAACAGCCGGCACGCCCAGGGTAAGTATAGGGGATCGTGTATGACATTGTACCAGGTGTGTTCTGTGGGTTTTCATTTTTGCGCCTGAAGAGAGAGAGACGCTTCAGACGCTTCAGAATAGTTTTTTATTGACAATGACAAAATACAGTCTTCATGTCAAGGGGGCTATCATTAATGCAGCGTCAAGAATTCATGAAACGAAAAATGTATAATACATTACAAACACGATTCCCGGTATTGATCTATTTGGGAATAATAAAGTTAATGACAAACAAAAGATCACCAAACGTGGGCCTAAATGACCAACTATGACATACGGAGAACCAAAGCACTGTCTCACAGGGAAAACAGCAACCGACATTTTTTTTCTCTCTGATATCATAACATTCAGCCACATATTTAGCAAACAGACGAAGAATATTTCCATCATCAGAAGATAATAGTTCAATCAAAGTATATGGTCTTTCTCGCATCAAATTAAATAGTTTTGATTTTTTTTTCCTTTTTATCTTCATATGCCTTACATTGAAATAAAAAGTGCTCTTCATCTTCCTTACTGTTATCTGGACACAACACACATACATCATCAACATAAACTTCATTGCAGAACCATTTCTTATTTGCTTTAAAACCAAGGGTCCGACTTCTAAATCTGACCAATATGCTTCTATGCCGTTTATTAGTAACAGATTTCAAAAACATTTCCGGCTGAAGAATACTTTTAAAGAATAAAACCATGAATACTTGCCATTTTCTTCCATTTTTGAATGCCAATTCTGTTTGTAGCAGGCTATCAAGCGATCCTTAAATTCTGACATAAATGCCCTTTCGTTCCTACCTCTTTGCTGAGCCACACAATACCAAACCCATTAATAGTTAACACATGTTTTACTTTACTAACCCAATTACTCGAGAAACTAAATATCAAAACATTCTTAACTGCATACTATACTTCGAATACTAAATGCCTTGTACAAGAAAAACAGAGAAAGAGAGAGAGAGAGAAGAAGAAGAAAGAAGAAGAAGAAGAAGAAGAAGAAGAAGAAGAAGAAGTGAGAGGAGGGGGGAGAAGTAGAGAGAGATCTTGAACACAATTTTAATGTTTCAGGCCTCCGGCCTGTAATAGAGAGAAAGAGAGGGAAAGAGAGACAGAGAGGGAGGAGAGAGAGAGAGAGAGAGAGAGAGAGAGAGAGAGAGAGGAGAGAGAGAGAGAGACCGACAGACAGAGACAGAGAGAGAGAAGAAGCAGAAGGAGGAGGAGGAGGAAGAGGAGAGCATAGGAGAAGGAGAGAGAGAGAGAGAGAGAGAGAGAGAGAGAGAGAGAGAGAGAGAGAGAGAGAGAAAGAAGAAGAAGAAGAAGAAGAAGAAAAAGATGATGATGATGATGATGATGAGAGGAAGAAGTGGAGAGGGAGGGGAGGGATGGAGGAGGAGGAGGAGGAGGTAAAGAATCAGAGCACAGAATGACAAACACACTGATGCAGCAGGCAAAGACATAGATTTTCGCCAGGGGGAGGGGGTCGGAGAAATGTAGTTTTGTGTGTGTGTGGGGGGGGGGGGGGGGGGGGGGGTGGAGGATGGTGGTGGTAATGGGCGTGTGGCAGAGAGAAGCAGGATGGAGTGTGGGGGGGGGGGGTGGAGAGGATGAAAAGAGTGAGTGTTACAAAGTGCACACAGCAGCATCCTTCATGCACATTGCCTTTGTTGGGAGTCAGCTTGAATGAGGACTCTGTGGGCAGACTGAAAACAAGAGGGAGAGAGACAGACAGAGAAAGAAACAGAGCCAAGGACAGAGACAGACAGAGACAGACAGACAGACAGAGAACAGACAGACACAGACAGACAGAGAGAGGAACAGGGAGAGAGAGAGAGAGAGAGAGAGAGAGAGAGAGAGAGAGAGAGAGAGACAGAGAGAGAGACAGAGAGACAGACAGAGAGAGAGACAGAGAGAGGGAGAGAGAGGACAGAGAGAGAGAGAGAGACAGATAGAGAGACAGAGAGAGACAGAGACTGACAGAGACAGAGAGAGAGAGAGAGAGAGAGAGAGAGAGAGATAGAGAGAGAGAGAGAGAGATGAGAGAGAGATGAGAGAGACAGAGAAGGAGGAAGGGAGCGAGAGAGAATACGAATACAAATATTTTAATGTGGTTAAGGCATTCCAGGCCCTTCCCAAAATGGACTTGCCGGGGGAGAAAGGGTTGAGAGGGAAGGGGAAAAGGAGGGGAACGGGGGACAAGGCAGTGGGGGGGGGGGGGGGGGGGGGGAGGGGGGGGGGGGGGGGGGAAGAGGGGCCGATACAATAAACGTAGGTCGGAAATAAAGCAGAACCCCTGGCCGTTACTACAAAGTTCATCGACACATGGATTTCATATCGCGGTATAAATCCAAATGACACTGGGACTACCCGGCTCATGCAGCGACATAGGCATAGTCCTCATGTAAATCTTAAATAAATGTCAGCGAACCGCCCAGAAAAAACGTGGACAAACGAGTCACAAGACAAAGCACGACGCGTTTCGACCTCTTAGGTCTTCTTCAGGTGAAACAAAAACGAATAAAATCACGAAAATCACTTTCGTTATTTTATTCGTTTTTGTTTCACCTGAAGAAGACCCTAGAGGTCGAAACGCGTTGTGTTTTGTCTTGTGACTCGTTTGTCCACGTTTTTCTGGGCGGTTCGCTGACATTTATTTAAGATTTGTTTAGATTTCCGCCTGCAGTCGTTTCATTTTGCAACATAGTCCTCATGTGCTGAAATCACCACATCTCAACAGTTCAAAGATAGGTGCTGTTGAAATTTTCCATTATCAGCATCCCTGCTCCGGGTGTGTGTGTGGTGTGTGTGTGTGGGGGGGGGTGTGGGGGGAGAGGAGAGAGAGAGAGAGAGAGAGAGAGAGAGAGAGAGAGAGAGAGAGAGAGAGAGAGAGAGAGAGGGAGAGCGAGAGACTCAAGACTCAAGATTCAACACTCAAATGTTTTATTCATAAAGGTCAAAGCCCCTTAGAATGGAGATATCGCTTGTGATACGTGTCGCAAATTGATGATTATCGGCATCTTCATGTTATATACACACCTCTTGAGGGTTTTGTTTATATGAATAGCAAACTGTTGTACAGTGTTTTCATTTGACAATGGTGATGATGACGATGGTGATGATGACGACGACGACGACGATGATGATGATGATGATGATGATAATGATAATGATGATGAAGATGATGATGGCGATGATGACGAAAAGAGAGAGAGAGAGAGAGAGAGAGAGAGAGAGAGAGAGAGAGAGAGAGAGAGAGAGAGACGGACGGCTAGACAGTCAGAGAGATGGAGGGAGAGGAGAGAAAGTTTCGGGAAGAGAGGAAAGGAAACGGAAAGAGTGTGGGGAGGGGGTGAAGTGAGGGGGAGGGGGGAGGGGGGAGGCTAAGGAGGATCTGTGCAAGTAAATTAGAGAAACACACACACACACACACACACACACACACACACACACACACACACACAACCCCAACTGATGGCTGACTCCCAATTGTTTGGCCTCCGTCCCGCTGGATACAGCAAAGACAACGGAGCCAGAATAAACATCAGCGGGAGAACATCTGTCCCTCCCTCCCTCCCTCCCTCCCTTCCCCCCCCCCCCCCCCCCTCCCCCTCCCCCTCCCCTCACGGCTGCTGGCACCTGTGCTGACACACTCCGTCGGAGAGCGAATCAACATTCCCGGGATAGCAGGGGCCACTGAAATGATGCCGTTTGCCGGCTCAGCTTTGCTTTCCGCTCTTAACAAACTGCTTCTGATGTGGTATGGGGGGGGGGGGTGGGGGTGGGGGTGGGTGGGGCTTGTGGAATCGCCAGACAACTTCTCCTGGAAATCGTCTGTTTACCTGTTCCAGTTGCTTGTTGTCGTCTTTATCATTCTGATTACAAGTAGCTGTAGTACTAGTACTAGTAGTTGTATTGTTGTTGTTGTTACTACTATTACTACTACTACTAGTACTACTACTACTTCTACTTCTACTACTACTACTACTACTACTACTACTAGAATTATGATCATCGGCATTATTCTTCTTCTTATTATCATTATTATTTATTATCATTACACTACTACTACTACTACTACTACTATAAGTATTTGTCAAGGGAGCGAAACCTCTCACAAAGCGCCTTAAGTGCTTTAGAGGAAAGGAATGCCACGCGCGGTGGAGAAATAGGTAATGGGCCGGTTAGCGGTACACCCTTACCTAGCGCATACGGTCAAACTGTGTGAAGGAGGTTGAAGTGGTCAGGTAATTACTTGTCACGTGAAAATGGCATCTAAGTAGTGAGGACCCCCCCCCAGAGTTCGAATCACAGGAGAGTTGAGAGTGGTCAGAGAGAGAGAGAGAGAGAGAGAGACTCCACTCCACTCCACTCCACTCCACTCCACTCAACTCAACTCAAATAGTTTAATTGCAAAGGCCACCAACCTATCTGCAGTGAGGTCAAAAATAAAAGTAGAAGACACGCGCGCTCGGCGCATATACTGAAAATTATAAAAGAAAATATTTGCATAAACAAAATATTCTTTCTGAAATTACTCTGGCATTTGTGTGTTAACTGATAGCCTTAAGTGCTTTAGAGGAAAAGAATTCAGGCAATTAATTGAATCTTCCCGATAGCGAAAGGGAGGGAAATGTAACCACTAGGACCCGTCGGAGCATCGAGTGGGCGCTAAATACTCAGTCAGCCGAGGTTGCTTTGTAAACAGACCTAAAAGAGCAGGAGTCTTGGGCTTGCTCAGATGGTATTGCCGTGGGGCACTGTGTTGATGCTTTGTCAGGCTGTTGTGTGCTTGCTTTCGCCCGTTGGATAGTACCGTGTGTCTTATTCCAGATGGCTGTCTCTTTGTCACAGAAAACATGCAGTAAAAATCAGCGTAACGTAGCGATGGGCAAACGACGCATGTAACGAACAACACAGTAACCACACAGCTGAGACAGAGCAACACAGGTTGTATACAAAGCAGTGTAAGTATGACTTCACGAGACAGACTACAGCTTTCAGATTCTGCCCCATGCACGAGAGAGAGAAGGGACCAAATGCCATGGAGAGGAGGCTGGTGTGTGTGTGTGTGTGTGGGGGGGGGGGGGGGGGGTGAAAGCGTGGGCAAAGAGCTGGAATGATTCAAACTAAAAAAAAAAAAAAAGAAAAAAGTCAGATGTGGGAGTTGAGTCCATCAGGGATTGTGGTGCCAAGGCGAGAGATGATCCTGGACTCCATGAATTTTCCTTCTGGAGCTGAGGAGTGGTTTTGCCAAACAGCAGTGACGGAGATACGGGTTTGGCTATGGCAGTCAGCATTGAAATGAATCCCCACTGGTGTTGGATGGGACAGCTGGATGGCTCCGTGGTGCTCCACAAAGCGTTCGTTGAGGGTGTGATATGTCTCCCCAACGTACAACTTTGAGCAGAGACCAGCATCTCAGTACGTACATTACACTTATTTCTATCGCATGTGTCATTCAGCCATCGCTAAATTCCGCTGGTTTTTATTGCATGCGTCAATCAGCTATCTCTACATTATACTGGTTTTTACTGCATGTGTCATTCAGCCATTGCTACATAAATACTGTTTTTTTTATAGTGCGTGTGTCATTCAGCCATCACTATATTACACTAGTTTTTAATGTCAAGTCGTCGAGAGGCAACCCACCGGAGGAGACACTGCACTGCTGCCGAGTCACTCGGTGGTGTTCAGAGGCGCCTGTTCTGATCTAACATACGCAGGACACCACCTACTAAGCCCCCCTACTGATGACAATAATTGCTTAGTCGCGGAGCCGGCGTGAGTGAGCTCTCCCTCCGGAGGGCGCCACACGTCCGTCCCAACGACAGCCCCCATGGACTCCGCCGATACCGGTGACCACGACGGAACCAAACCAAGGCCACAGACGTGGAGAGGACATCGAAACTGAGGTCACCATGAGAGCAGGGCATGAAGGGCCACAGAACTTGAGACATTTTTTTTTTTTTTTAATGCTGATCGATGAGAATGAGGATGATTAAGATGATGCTACGGATTTCCATTTCGGTCTGAGACTACATGACAGGGCTGTACTCTACGCTTCCTTTCATAATATATCCCGGCGTCAACCAGGCCCGAAAGATACAGGCACCTGCAGTGTTGGTCAGGAAATTTGAGCAACACTCTCAGAAACGCATCCATTAGTGGATGAAACTCGACGACTGTGTGGTCCCAGTCTTTCCAACTGAGTCCGCAGCAAACTCAACTCTGGGTAGGAGCCGGTCGGGGCAGAAAAAAACCCACATGACTCTGATGGGATTCGAAGTTTGTTTTAGTGCATGTGTCATTAAGCCATCACTATATTACACTGGTTTTTACTGCATGTGTCATTCAGCTATCGCTATATTATCACTGATTTTTATTGCATGTGTCATTCAGCCATCGCTAAATTCCGCTGGTTTTATTTGCATGTGTCATTCAGCCATCGCTACATTACCACTGGTTTTTACTGCATGTGTCATTCAGCCATCGCTATATTACACTGGTTTTTACTGCATGTGTCATTCAGCCATCGCTACATTACCACTGTTTTTTACTGCATGTGTCATTCAGCCATCGCTACAATACACCTTTTTTATTGCATATGTTGTTCAGCCGGCACTACTTAAATGCATGTTACTGTGTGTCATTCAATAATCACTGATATGAATTGCTCTTTACATATGTCATTAAACCAGCACTGATATATACTGCTTTTCTAATTCATCCAGCACAACTGAATGTTTTTTTGTTTTTTTTTAATCGTTTTGCACAAGAGTTAAAAAAAAAAAAAAAATTTACACCAAGCGCATACATTTCAATCAAGTACCATAAACAGTTTCCGTATCATGTATTAGCTTATTTGCAAGGCAGAGTTTTTCAGAAATTAAATACAAATAGACAACCAAAAACAAAGCAAAAACAGAAGCAAAAGGGGAGAGAGAGAGAGAGAGAGAGAGAGAGAGAGAGAGAGAGAGAGAGAGAGAGAGAGAGAGAGAGAGAGAGAGAGGAGGGTAAGACACCGAAAAAGCCACAAGGGGATCCATACGTACATGCATGATAAGTGATACGGAGACAGACTAGTCCCTCAACATGCACATCAAGTCACAAAATTACATTTCTATCAAAGATTGGTATAAATGCCATTTTTCGTGCAGTTTTTGAATGGACTTTACGCTTTTTGCGACTTGCTGTTCAAGATTATATCTTGTCTTTAAATAGTGTAGAAAGTTCATTACAATTGGAAGGTTTTTTTCTCACATTTGCATTTATAGATGAAATATTTGGCTAGAAGTAAAATAAAGTCAAAGGGTTCATCACTTCTAAAATTATTTGAATGCCCAAATAATACCAGTTCAACAGACAGATTTAAAGAATCCGCATGCTGACAACTTCCTTTTATTATTACTTGAAGTTGTTGCCAAAAATGTGCCGCATGCTCACACGACCAAAATAGATGCTCAATGTTTTCTCTTTCTGTATTACAAAATGTACAACGATCATTCGGTTCAATTCTCATCTTTGACAGCACAATATTTGTACCCAGTATACAGTGTAGAATTCTTATCTGAAACCATTTAAGTTTTATTTCTTTTATTTTTTGCACCTTTTTAAAAATGACATCCCATTCCAATTGCTGTTCAAGTTTTTCATTCCACTTATTGCAATAAGCAGGGTTTATGTTGTCACACACAGAAGGGCATCATAATAAACACGTGCCCTCTCTGCTGACTGAACAGATAAGTTTCCATAATTTAGACCTTTCTTCATTCTTGTTGTTCATCATTGTTACTGCAGTTTTCCGAATATATGCGCGCTTACTTCTCTTAATAATCCAGTATACGAGATAAAGTCAATGCAAAATCCATATTTGTTATTGAAATCTCTATATGCCAAAAGGGTACCATCTTCTTTTATAAAGTGTCCAATTGAATGTATATTTTTGTCGAACAGACCTTGATAAAAAATTGGTTTTTTTGTTTATCTTAATATTTCATTATAGAATATATTTTCGGAAGCCATTTCTTCAGAAATGCAAGGTAGAATCCTTCGGCCAAATTCCTTATATGCCTCAAATACATCAGCCCAAAATTTATTTTTGGATAATTAGCCTAGAGGAAGACTACAACCAATTTTTTTCTAGATAGTCTATTTTTGGACAACTTGCCAAAATAATACTTTTCCACTTGTGAGACGATGTCCTTATTTTTCTAATCCATGCAAGTTTTAATGCAAATATATATTCTTTTATTCTTGGCACACCAAGTCCTCCATTCAATATGTTTTTAGTCACAGTTTTTCTATTTATACGATCCCTTTTTCTATTCCAAACAAATCGAAATACTGAATGTTGTTTCTTTTTTTTTTTTTACATATATCACTAGCTGGTACTAGTGTGTACTCCCTTTTATATCGTGTGTCATTCAGCCAAAGACGACTGTATACTCTATTTCAATATTGTGTGTCATTCAGCCGGCACGATGGTACATTGCTTTGTATACTGCATGTTATTCAGGTAGTACTATTGTATACTGCTTTCTGTATTGTGCGTCATTTAGCTGGTACTACTGTGAATGATTTTTCATATTGTGTACCGTTTAGACAGTATAATTGTGTACTGCTTTCTGTATTATGTGTCATTCAGCCAGTACTATTGTATAGCCTACTGCTTTGTATATATCGTGTCATTCAGCTAGTACTATTGTACACTGCCTTCTATGTTGTGCGTCATTCAGCTAGTACTGTTGTACACTGCCTTCTATGTTGTGCGTCATTCAGCTAGTACTGTTGTACACTGCCTTCTATGTTGTGCGTCATTCAGCTAGTACTGTTGTACACTGCTGCTTCTATGTTGTGCGTCATTCAGCTAGTACTGTTGTACACTGCCTTCTATATTGTGCGTCATTCAGCTAGTACTGTTGTACACTGCCTTCTATGTTGTGCGTCGTTCAGCTAGTACTGTTGTACAGTGCCTTCTATATTGTGCGTCATTCAGCTGGTACAACTGTGTACTACTTTTTCATATTGAGTCTCATTCGGACAGCATTACAAGTATCAAATGGAAATGGGAGTTGTGGGGCTGGGGAAGCTCGAAGGGAGTCAAGGAGATGGGGCGCGCAAGGAAAGAGTGGGGGGGGGGGGGGGGGGGGGGGAAGGGCGGAGGTGAACAAAGATAAGTATATTCTACAGTTTCACATTCCACAATCTTGACAATCTCTTCTAAACATAAATGTGTAGTAGAAATTCTACATGAACGTATGATAGCAAACAAAGCTTACGCTACATGAGTGAATGATGAAGATCTATATATCATGAAGCACAAAATAAAGTATCAAAGATATCGAGCCGTAATAATCAGCCAGTCATTTTCGTCTAAAATATAACCTTATTTCTTTTGTTAATCGCATGGAACACATATCTTGAAACATTGTGCCTATGATTCATACTGTTGCTTTCAACAAAACATTTACAGGCACTTTCATTGATTCTCTTAGAAATTTAGCTCGAAGGTCTATATACAGGCAACAATCAAATAAGAAATGATGCTCATTTTCAACTTGACCCACACAAAAAAACACAATTTTATCTCGACAAATTCAAAGTACCGATGCACATTATTATTCAGAGGAAGCACGTTAAATCTTAACTGAGAAAAGGCTACACGAAAACAATACATATCCATGTCACAAACGTACCTTTCTTTTTCAAAAACAGCTTTAAAATGCTCTGTAAGTGCTGTATCTGTCCCGATCTCTGATAGTTGCGTTCCACTCTTGAATAAAGAGATCGACAAAATTCTTTGTTTAAACAAATTCAAAAACAGTTTAACATCAACAACTCCTTGTTGCAACCAGACAATACTGAACCCCGTTTCACAAAAAAATTCTCTTTACCTTTGAAACCCAACAGTTTTTGCCAGCTCTGTCTAAAGAGAGGGAGAGAGAGAGAGAGAGAGAGAGAGAGAGAGAGAGAGAGAGAGAGATAGAGAGAGAGAGAGACTCCACTCCACTCCACTCAAACTCAAATAGTTTAATTGCAAAGGCCACCAACCTATCTGCAATGAGGTCAAAAATAAAAGTAGAAGACACGCGCGCTCGGCGCATATACTGAAAATTATAAAAGAAAACATTTGCATAACAAAAATGTTCTTTCTGAAATTACTCTGGCATTTGTGTGTTAACTGATAGCAGTTCTTCTCTTCGTTTTAGTGCTCTGAACATAGCTACAGAGCGAGTTACAATTCTCTTTTCATTTTGCAGTGAAAGAAGTAATGATATTTGAGTTATAACACTAGCATGAGGCAAAATGTATTTATCTCTTGTATCTTTACAGGATAGACAAACAATAAAAGAAATGTATTTGATCCTAGATTTGATTACAGAATGGATAATTTTTGGGAGTTTAGTGTATATTTTTGATGGACATTCACATCACTAACACCAAGTCGAAATCTCACGAACACTTTGCGAAATTTAGAAATTCTTATATCAGTTAAATATTTCTCAGGCTGCCATAATAATTTAAAGGAACGATCTGTTGAACATCTGTCACTATTAAGTATTTTGCTATCCCAATTTTGCCTATAATAGTCAAAGCATGCTGTTAGTTTCATCAAGGAGGGTCACTGCGTGCGGATAGTCCATATACGCTACACCACATCCGCTAAGTTTTGAGACCACACTACGCATGATTTGAAGCTGATGGATAAATGAATTAACAACAAAGATGAGACAATTGAAGAAGATTGTCTGAACTACAGCTAGACGTAGTCCTCCATTTACGTGAATGAGTCAGATGGTCACTGAGTGTCAGAACTAGGACCCTACCATTGTTTTTTCTGTGGGGTGTGTGTGGTAATGCATTTTGTGATGTAAGTGAGACGTGATTGAATGATGTGATTGTTGTATGAATCAAAGGTGAATTGCTGTATTTAGTGAAGCAGTCGTTCGTCGCGCGCGCGCGTGGATGTGTGAATGCATGTGATAGTGTGTAGTGTTGACTGGATGAGTAATTGGTCTCTGCACAAGCAGTGGAGTTGGAGTGCACTACATGGTGCCACACTTTGTTTGTTTGCTATAATGTGGAGTGTTCACGTAGTAGACGGTCAGATTTTTTCTTCTTAGGCCACAAATGAGGTGCGTTTAGAGGCTTTTATGGAAAGCTACGACGTATTCACAAATGTGATCAAGAGTGTGTAGATTGTGGCCTACATGTCAGTTCAGTCAAGTCTGCTAGCACTACGTACGTGCCTACGTGATGCACACACATGCAACCCACACTATACATTGCTCAAACCACACACACACACAAACACACACACATCATACCTCGCCTGTCCGAGTAAACTAAACACCCACCAAACCGCTGTATCCTACCACACAACTGCTCGCTTGACCAAGGACACACCCTTACTCAACTCACCCACACACTGTCAATCATGCACAACACTACTAACACTGTATCGAATCCTGTTGGTCATAATGATGTTAAGTGATTCATCCCAGACAACAGTTTACTCACACTAGTTAGCGCGCAGGAGTGTTAAACTGACTTCAATGAGGCTAGCTCGTTGCGACGGATACCAACTGCCTGACAAGTACTAGATTCTGAAACACAGGAAACATGCAGTTAGCTTAATACATGCAGCCCTAGCTTTCGAAATTCTGACAGAGATTGATAAAGTATCTAAATTTACAGCTTAAATGTGCCCTGTTAACATGCGTTCAGTCCTGGTTGTACTTCTANTTATGTGAACAATCTTTTCGAATCAAAGTGCAACAGGCACTCGAGAAACTAAATATCAAACATTCTTAACTGCATACTATACTTCGAATACTAAATGCCTTGTACAAGAAAACAGAGAAAGAGAGAGAGAGAGAGAAGAAGAAAAAGAAGAAGAAGAAGAAGAAGAAGAAGAAGAAGAAGTGAGAGGAGGAGGGGGGAGAAGTAGAGAGAGATCTTGAACACAATTTTAATGTTTCAGGCCTCCGGCCTGTAATAGAGAGAAAGAGAGGGAAAGAGAGACAGAGAGGGAGAGAGAGAGAGAGAGAGAGAGAGAGAGAGAGAGAGAGAGAGAGAGAGAGAGAGAGAGAGACGACACAGACAGAGACAGAGAGAGAGAAGAAGCAGAAGGAGGAGGAGGAGGAAGAGGAGAGCATAGGAGAAGGAGAGAGAGAGAGAGAGAGAGAGAGAGAGAGAGAGAGAGAGAGAGAGAGAGAAGAAGAAGAAGAAGAAGAAGAAGAAGAAAAAGATGATGATGATGATGATGATGAGAGGAAGAAGTGGAGAGGGAGGGGGGATGGAGGAGGAGGAGGAGGAGGTAAAGAATCAGAGCACAGAATGACAAACACACTGATGCAGCAGGCAAAGACATAGATTTTCGCCAGGGGGGGAGGGGGTCGGAGAAATGTAGTTTGTGTGTGTGGGGGGGGGGGGGGGGGGGTGGGAGGATGGTTGGTGGTAATGGGCGTGTGGCAGAGAGAAGCAGGATGTGGGGGGGGGGGGTGGAGAGGATGAAAAGAGTGAGTGTTACAAAGTGCACACAGCAGCATCCTTCATGCACATTGCCTTTGTTGGGAGTCAGCTTGAATGAGGACTCTGTGGGCAGACTGAAAAACAAGAGGGAGAGAGACAGACAGAGAAAGAAACAGAGCCAAGGACAGAGACAGACAGAGACAGACAGACAGACAGAGACAGACAGACAGACAGACGAGAGAGGAACAGGGAGAGAGAGAGAGAGAGAGAGAGAGAGAGAGAGAGAGAGACAGAGAGAGAGACAGAGAGAGAGACAGAGAGAGAGACAGAGAGAGAGAGAGAGAGAGAGAGAGACAGAGAGAGGGAGAGAGAGACAGACGAGAGAGAGAGACAGATAGAGACAGAGAGAGAGAGAGACTGACAGAGAGAGAGAGAGAGAGAGAGAGAGAGAGAGAGAGAGAGACAGAGAAGGGAGGAAGGAGCGAGAGAGAATACGAATACAAATATTTTAATGTGGTTAGGCATTCCAGGCCCATTCCCAAAATGGACTTGCCGGTGAGAAAGGGTTTGAGGAAGGGGAAAGAGGGGATGGGGGAACGGGGGACAAGCAGTGGGGGGGGGGGGGGGGGGGGGGGGGGGGGGAAGAGGAGAATGGGAAGAGGAGGGAGGCCGATACAATAAACGTAGGTCGGAAATAAAGCGAACCCCTGGCCGTTACTACAAAGTTCATCGACACATGGATTTCATATCGCGGTATAAATCCAAATGACACTGGGACTACCCGGCTCATGCAGCGACATAGGCATAGTCCTCATGTAAATCTTAAATAAATGTCAGCGAACCGCCCAGAAAAAACGTGGACAAACGAGTCACAAGACAAAGCACGACGCGTTTCGACCTCTTAGGTCTTCTTCAGGTGAAACAAAAACGAATAAAATCACGAAAATTCACTTTCGTTATTTTATTCGTTTTTGTTTCACCTGAAGAAGACCCTAGAGGTCGAAACGCGTTGTGTTTTGTCTTGTGACTCGTTTGTCCACGTTTTTCTGGGCGGTTCGCTGACATTTATTTAAGATTTGTTTAGATTTCCGCCTGCAGTCGTTTCATTTTGCAACATAGTCCTCATGTGCTGAAATCACCACATCTCAACAGTTCAAAGATAGGTGCTGTTGAAATTTCCATTATCAGCATCCCTGCTCCGGGTGTGTGTGTGTTGTGTGTGTGTGTGTGTGTGGGGGAGAGAGAGAGAGAGAGAGAGAGAGAGAGAGAGAGAGAGAGAGACTCAAGACTCAAGACTCAATTCAACACTCAAATGTTTTATTCATAAAGGTCAAAGCCCCTTAGAATGGAGATATCGCTTGTGATACGTGTCGCAAATTGATGATTATCGGCATCTTCATGTTATATACACACCTCTTGAGGGTTTTGTTTATATGAATAGCAAACTGTTGTACAGTGTTTTCATTTGACAATGGTGATGATGACGATGGTGATGATGACGACGACGACGACGATGATGATGATGATGATGATAATGATAATGATGATGAAGATGATGATGGCGATGATGACGAAAACGAGAAGAGAGAGAGAGAGAGAGAGAGAGAGAGAGAGAGAGAGAGAGAGAGAGAGAGAGAGAGAGACGGACGGCTAGACAGTCAGAGAGATGGAGGGAGAGGAGAGAAAGTTTCGGGAAGAGAGGAAAGGAAACGGAAAGAGTGTGGGAAGGGGTGAAGTGGGGGGGGGGAGGGGGAGGGGGGAGGCTAAGGAGGATCTGTGCAAGTAAATTAGAGAAACACACACACACACACACACACACACACACACACACACACACACACAACCCCAACTGATGGCTGACTCCCAATTGTTTGGCCTCCGTCCCGCTGGATACAGCAAAGACAACGGAGCCAGAAATAAACATCAGCGGGAGAACATCTGTCCCTCCCTCCCTCCCTCCCTCCCTTCCCCCCCCCCCCCCCCCCTCCCCCTCCCCCTCCCCTCACGGCTGCTGGCACCTGTGCTGACACACTCCGTCGGAGAGCGAATCAACATTCCGGGATAGCAGGGGCCACTGAAATGATGCCGTTTGCCGGCTCAGCTTTGCTTTCCGCTCTTAACAAACTGCTTCTGATGTGGTATGGGGGGGGGGTGGGGTGGGGGTGGGGTGGGGCTTGTGGAATCGCCAGACAACTTCTCCTGGAAATCGTCTGTTTACCTGTCCAGTTGCTTGTTGTCGTCTTTATCATTCTGATTACAAGTAGCTGTAGTACTAGTACTAGTAGTTGTATTGTTGTTGTTGTTACTACTATTACTACTACTACTAGTACTACTACTACTACTACTCTACTTCTACTACTACTACTACTACTACTACTAGAATTATGATCATCGGCATTATTCTTCTTCTTATTATCATTATTATTATTATCATTACTACTACTACTACTACTACTACTATAAGTATTTGTCAAGGGAGCGAAACCTCTCACAAAGCGCCTTAAGTGCTTTAGAGGAAAGGAATGCCACGCGCGGTGGAGAAATAGGTAATGGGCCGGTTAGCGGTACACCCTTACCTAGCGCATACGGTCAAACTGTGTGAAGGAGGTTGAAGTGGTCAGGTAATTACTTGTCACGTGACAAATGGCATCTAAGGTAGTGAGGACCCCCCAGAGTTCGAATCACAGAGAGAGAGAGAGAGAGAGAGAGAGAGAGAGAGAGAGACTCCACTCCACTCCACTCCACTCCACTCCACTCCACTCAACTCAACTCAAATAGTTTAATTGCAAAGGCCACCAACCTATCTGCAGTGAGGTCAAAAATAAAAGTAGAAGACACGCGCGCTCGGCGCATATACTGAAAAATTATAAAAGAAAATATTTGCATAACAAAAATATTCTTTCTGAAATTACTCTGGCATTTGTGTGTTAACTGATAGCCTTAAGTGCTTTAGAGGAAAAGAATGCCACGCGCGGTGGAGAAATAGGTAATGGGGCCGGTTAGCGGTACACCCTTACCTAGCGCATACGGTCAAACTGTGTGAAGGAGGTTGAAGTGGTCAGGCAATTAATTGTCACGTGACAAATGGCATCTAACCCCCCCCCCCCCCCCCCCCCCCCCCCCCAGAGTTCGAATCTTCCCGATAGCGAAAGGGAGGGAAATGTAACCACTAGGACCTCGGAGCATCGAGTGGGCGCTAAATACTCAGTCAGCCGAGGGTTGCTTGTAAACAGACCTCTAAAGAGCAGGAGTCTTGGGCTTGCTCAGATGGTATTGCCGTGGGGCACTGTGTTGATGCTTTGTCAGGCTGTTGTGTGCTTGCTTTCGCCCGTTGGATAGTACCGTGTGTCTTATTCCAGATGGCTGTCTCTTTGTCACAGAAACATGCAGTAAAAATCAGCGTAATGTAGCGATGGGCAAACGACGCATGTAACGAACAACACAGTAACCCAACAGCTGAGAGACAGAGCAACACAGGTTGTATACAAAGCAGTGTAAGTATGACTTCACGAGACAGACTACAGCTTTCAGATTCTGCCCCATGCACGAGAGAGAGAAGGGACCAAATGCCATGGAGAGGAGGCTGGTGTGTGTGTGTGTGTGTGGGGGGGGGGGGGGGGGGGGGGTGAAAGCGTGGGCAAAGAGCTGGAATGATTCAAACTAAAAAAAAAAAAAAAGAAAAAGTCAGATGTGGGAGTTGAGTCCATCAGGGATTGTGGTGCCAAGGCGAGAGAGATGATCCTGGACTCCATGAATTTTCCTTCTGGAGCTGAGGAGTGGTTTTGCAAACAGCAGTGACGGAGATACGGGTTTGGCTATGGCAGTCAGCATTGAAATGAATCCCCACTGGTGTTGGATGGGACAGCTGGATGGCTCCGTGGTGCTCCACAAAGCGTTCGTTGAGGGTGTGATATGTCTCCCCAACGTACAACTTTGAGCAGAGACCAGCATCTCAGTACGTACATTACACTTATTTCTATCGCATGTGTCATTCAGCCATCGCTAAATTCCGCTGGTTTTTATTGCATGCGTCAATCAGCTATCTCTACATTATACTGGTTTTTACTGCATGTGTCATTCAGCCATTGCTACATAAATACTGTTTTTTTTTATAGTGCGTGTGTCATTCAGCCATCACTATATTACACTAGTTTTTACTGCATGTGTCATTCAGCCATCGCTACATTACACTGGTTTTTATTGCATGTGTCAATCAGCTATCTCTACATTATACTGGTTTTTACTGCATGTGTCATTCAGCCATTGCTACTTTACTACTGTTGTTTTGTTTTTTTTTTTGTTTGTTTGTTTGTTTGTTTTTGCTGTCCCAATCTCTGCGCCACCTCAGAGGCAGTGCACCCACGCCGCTCATTCCGACACTCCGTCCACAGCCACAGCCTGGCTGATCCCGCCGCAGCCCCGGCACGGCAATCCACAGGGAGCAGTCAATGTCAAGTCGTCGAGAGGCAACCCACCGGAGGAGACACTGCACTGCTGCCGAGTCACTTCGGTGGTGTTCAGAGGCGCCTGTTCTGATCTAACATACGCAGGACACCACCTACTAAGCCCCCTACTGATGACAATAATTGCTTAGTCGCGGAGCCGGCGTGAGTGAGCTCTCCCTCCGGAGGGCGCTACCACGTCCGTCCAACGACAGCCCCCATGGTTTCGCCGATACCGGTGACCCCGACGGACCAAACCAAGGCCACAGACGTGGAGAGGACATCGAATTTTAGGTCACCATGAGAGCAGGGCATGAAGGGCCACAGAACTTGAGACATTTTTTTTTTTTTTTTAATGCTGATCGATGAGAATGAGGATGATTAAGATATGCTACGATTTCCATTTCGGTCTGAGACTACATGACAGGGCTGTACTCTACGCTTCCTTTCATAATATATCCCGGCGTCAACCAGGCCCGAAAGATACAGGCACCTGCAGTGTTAGTCAGGAAATTTGAGCAACACTCTCAGAAACGCATCCATTAAGTGGATGAAACTCGACTGTGTGGTCCCAGTCTTTCCAACTGAGTCCGCAGCAAACTCAACTCTGGGTAGGAGCCGGTCGGGGCAGAAAAACCCACATGACTCTGATGGGATTCGAACCCACGACCTCCCAGCCGGGAGTACGCGACGCTAACCACTTCGCCACGGCGGCTGGTTTACTGTTTGTTTGTTTGTTTGTTTTTAGTGCATGTGTCATTAAGCCATCACTATATTACACTGGTTTTTACTGCATGTGTCATTCAGCTATCGCTATATTATCACTGATTTTTATTGCATGTGTCATTCAGCCATCGCTAAATTCCGCTGGTTTTTATTGCATGTGTCATTCAGCCATCGCTACATTACCACTGGGTTTTTACTGCATGTGTCATTCAGCCATCGCTATATTACACTGGTTTTTACTGCATGTGTCATTCAGCCATCGCTACATTACCACTGTTTTTTACTGCATGTGTCATTCAGCCATCGCTACAATACACCTTTTTTATTGCATATGTTGTTTCAGCCGGCACTACTTAAATGCATGTTACTGTGTGTCATTCAATAATCACTGATATGAATTGCTCTTTACATATGTCATTAAACCAGCACTGATATATACTGCTTTTCTAATTCATCCAGCACAACTGAATGTTTTTTTGTTTTTTTTTTTAATCGTTTTGCACAAGAGTTAAAAAAAAAAAAAAAAAGGTGATGAAAACGATCAGATTTTTTTTTTTTTTTTTTTTTTTTTTCTGGAGATCCCAACTTTATTTTTCTCCTTGCCAAGACAATACATTTTACATAAAATTCACAGCATTTCAGTTCACATCAGTACATAATTTACACCAAGCGCATACATTTCAATCAAGTACCATAAACAGTTTCCGTATCATGTATTAGCTTATTTGCAAGGCAGAGTTTTTCAGAAATTAAATACAAATAGACAACCAAAAACAAAGCAAAAACAGAAGCAAAAGGAGAGAGAGAGAGAGAGAGAGAGAGAGAGAGAGAGAGAGAGAGAGAGAGAGAGAGAGAGAGAGGAGGTAAGACACCGAAAAGCCACAAGGGGATCCATATGTACATGCATGATAAGTGATACGGAGACAGACCAGTCCCTCAACATGCACATCAAGTCCACAAATTACATTTCTATCAAAGATTGGTATAAATGCCCATTTTTCTTGCAGTTTTTGAATGGACTTTACGCTTTTTGCGACTTGCTGTTCAAGATTATATCTTGTCTTTAAATAGTGTAGAAAGTTCATTACAATTGGAAGGTTTTTCTCACATTTGCATTTATAGATGAAATATTTGGCTAGAAGTAAAATAAAGTCAAAGGGTTCATCACTTCTAAAATTATTTGAATGCCCAAATAATACCAGTTCAACAGACAGATTTAAAGAATCCGCATGCTGACAACTTCCTTTATTATTACTTGAAGTTGTTGCCAAAAATGTGCCGCATGCTCACACGACCAAAATAGATGCTCAATGTTTTCTCTTTCTGTATTACAAAATGTACAACGATCATTCGGTTCAATTATCATCTTTGACAGCACAATATTTGTACCCAGTATACAGTGTAGAATTCTTATCTGAAACCATTTAAGTTTTATTTCTTTTATTTTTTGCACCTTCTTAAAAATGACATCCCATTCGAATTGCTGTTCAAGTTTTTCATTCCACTTATTGCAATAAGCAGGGTTTATGTTGTCACACAGAAGGGCATCATAATAAACACGTGCCTCTCTGCTGACTGACTGAACAGATAAGTTTCCATAATTTAGACCTTTCTTCATTCTTGTTGTTCATCATTGTTACTGCAGTTTTCCGAATATATGCGCTTACTTCTCTTAATAATCCAGTATACGAGATAAAGTCAATGCAAAATCCATATTTGTTATTGAAATCTCTATATGCCAAAAGGGTACCATCTTCTTTTATAAAGTGTCCAATTGAATGTATATTTTTTTTGTCGAACAAACCTTGATAAAAAATTGGTTTTTTTTGTTTATCTTAATATTTTCATTATAGAATATATTTTCGGAAGCCATTTCTTCAGAAATGCAAGGTAGAATCCTTCTTCGGCCAAATTCCTTATATGCCTCAAATACATCAGCCCAAAATTTATTTTTGGATAATTAGCCTAGAGGAGACTACAACCATTTTTTTCTAGATAGTCTATTTTGGACAACTTGCCAAAATAATACTTTTCCACTTGTGAGACGATGTCCTTATTTTTCTAATCCATGCAAGTTTTAATGCAAATATATATTCTTTTATTCTTGGCACACCAAGTCCTCCATTCAATATGTTTTTAGTCACAGTTTTTCTATTTATATACGATCCCTTTTTCTATTCCAAACAAATCGAAATACTGAATGTTGTTTTCTTTTTTTTTTTTACATATATCACTAGCTGGTACTAGTGTGTACTCCCTTTTATATCGTGTGTCATTCAGCCAAGACGACTGTATACTCTATTTCAATATTGTGTGTCATTCAGCCGGCACGATGGTACATTGCTTTGGTATACTGCATGTTATTCAGGTAGTACTATTGTATACTGCTTTCTGTATTGTGTGTCATTTAGCTGGTACTACTATTGAATGATTTTTTCATATTGTGTACCGTCATTTAGCATTGGTACTGCTTTCTGTATTGTGAATCATTCAGCCAGTCTATATGTGTACCATTTAGACAGTATAATTGTGTACTGCTTCTGTATTATGTGTCATTCAGCCAGTACTATTGTATAGCCTACTGCTTTGTATATATATGTGTCATTCAGCTAGTACTATTGTACACTGCCTTCTATGTTGTGCGTCATTCAGCTAGTACTGTTGTACACTGCCTTCTATGTTGTGCGTCATTCAGCTAGTACTGTTGTACACTGCCTTCTATGTTGTGCGTCATTCAGCTAGTACTGTTGTACACTGCCTTCTATGTTGTGCGTCATTCAGCTAGTACTGTTGTACACTGCCTTCTATATTGTGCGTCATTCAGCTAGTACTGTTGTACACTGCCTTCTATGTTGTGCGTCGTTCAGCTAGTACTGTTGTACAGTGCCTTCTATATTGTGCGTCATTCAGCTGGTACAACTGTGTACTACTTTTTCATATTGAGTCTCATTCGGACAGCATTACAAGTATCAAATGGAAATGGGAGTTGTGGGGCTGGGGAAGCTCGAAGGGAGTCAAGGAGATGGGGCGCGCAAGGGAAAGAGTGGGGGGGGGGGGGGGGGGGGGGGGGGGGGGGGGGGGCGGAGGGGGAACAAAGAACAAAGTAAGTATATTCTACAGTTTTCACATTCCACAATCTTGACAATCTCTCTCTAAACATAAATGTGTAGTAGAAATTCTACATGAACGTATGATAGCAAACAAAGCTTACGCTACATGAGTGAATGATGAAGATCTATATATCATGAAGCACAAAATAAAGTATCAAAGATATCGAGCCGTAATAATCAGCCAGTCATTTTCGTCTAAAATATAACCTTATTTCTTTTGTTAATCGCATGGAACACATATCTTGAAACATTGTGCCTATGATTCATACTTGTTGCTTTCAACAAAACATTTACAGGCACTTTCATGGATTCTCTTAGAAATTTAGCTCGAAGGTCTATATACAGGCAACAATCAAATAAGAAATGATGCTCATTTTCAACTTGACCCACACAAAATAAACAATTTTTATCTTCGACAAATTCAAAGTACCGATGCACATTATTATTCAGAGGAAGCACGTTAAATCTTAACTGAGAAAAGGCTACACGAAAACAATACATATCCATGTCACAAACGTACCTTTCTTTTTCAAAAACAGCTTTAAATGCTCTGTAAGTGCTGTATCTGTCCCGATCTCTGATAGTTGCGTTCCACTCTTGAATAAAGAGATCGACAAAATTCTTTGTTTAAACAAATTCAAAAACAGTTTAACATCAACAACTCCTTGTTGCAACCAGACAATACTGAACCCCGTTTCACAAAAAAATTCTCTTACCTTTGAAACCCAACAGTTTTTGCCAGCTCTGTCTAATTCAAGCAACATCATGTAAGCTTTATGTGACAGTCTTTCAGCATCCATATGCAACAATTTTAAACCAGAATCTTAAACATGCAACGTAAGAATTAACATACAGAGGGTATCTTCCCAGATCTCCATATACCATCTTATTAGGAGTTCTACTTGGAGAGAGAGAGAGAGAGAGAGAGAGAGAGAGAGAGAGAGAGAGAGAGAGAGAGAGAGAGAGAGACTCCACTCCACTCCACTCAACTCAAATAGTTTAATTGCAAAGGCCCAACCTATCTGCAATGAGGTCACAAAAATAAAAGTAGAAGACACGCGCGCTCGGCGCATATACTGAAAATTATAAAAGAAAACATTTGCATAACAAAATGTTCTTTCTGAAATTACTCTGGCATTTGTGTGTTAACTGATAGCAGTTCTTCTCTTCGTTTTAGTGCTCTGAACATAGCTACAGAGCGAGTTACAATTCTCTCTTTTCATTTTTTGCAGTGAAAGAAGTAATGATATTTGAGTTATAACACTAGCATGAGGCAAAATGTATTTATCTCTTGTATCTTTACAGGATAGACAAACAATAAAAGAAATGTATTTGATCCTAGATTTGATTTACAGAATGGATAATTTTTTGGAGTTTAGTGTATATTTTTGATGGACATTCACATCACTAACACCAAGTCGAAATCTCACGAACACTTTGCGAAATTTAGAAATTCTTATATCAGTTAAATATTTCTCAGGCTGCCATAATAATTTAAAGGAACGATCTGTTGAACATCTGTCACTATTAAGTATTTTGCTATCCCAATTTTGCCTATAATAGTCAATCATGCGTTGCTTAAGTTCACCTATAAACAGTTTTTCGTAATGAATGAGAGAGAGAGAGAGAGAGAGAGAGAGAGAGAGAGAGAGAGAGAGAGAGAGAGAGAGAGAGATTCTGTGTTTTATGGTTCTATGAGAATACTGAGGAAGCTTTCTCAGTAGACCACTTCCCCGCCGTGTGAGTCATACAGGCCTACAAGTAATCTTCTCTTTTCCCTCACTCTCATTGTCTTTGCTTTTATCATCATTGGGGCGGTGTGTGTGTGTGTGTGTGTGTGTGTGTGTGTGTGTGTGTATGTGTGTGTGTGTGTGTGTTTCAAATTTGTTTTCAGTTTCAGTTTCATCAAGGAGGCGTCACTGCGTGCGGACTAGTCCATATACGCTACACCGCATCCGCTAAGTTTTGAGACCACACTACGCATGATTTGAAGCTGATGGATAAATGAATTAACAACGAAGATGAGACAATTGAAGAAGAGAGTCTCGTGGCTACGACTCAGCGGATGTCTGACCTACGCTTTAGCCCAACGTGCTGGTCAGACCTTGAGTGCCTACCTACAATTTTTCTTCTTGTGTGTGTGTGTGTGTGTGTGTGTGTGTGTGTGTGCGCGCGCGCGTGTA
>JADBJO010003665.1:38652-63652 GCA_016801955.1 Conus betulinus | reverse complement strand
CATGATCGCCACCACCACCATCACCACCACCACCACCACCCCCCACCCCCGTATTATCATCACTCACCGCGTTTCTTTTCATTATTCTCGTCATTAATTTGCCTCAGATATAGCGCCAACAATCATAGAGCTTAATCTTTAGTTGGCCTGGAAGACATGAGTAGCCCGCCGTTTTGCCCCCCCCCCCCCCCCCCCCCCCGCCATCACATGCGTGCTGTTGACCGTGGTCTGATCATCAGACTATGTTGCTTCCAGACCCAAAACGAGAGGGGGTGGAGAAAGGGGGTCGGGGGAGGAGACAAAACGGTTGGGGGGGGGAAGTGGAAAGGAAGGAGGAGAGGATGGACGGGGGGGGGGGGGGGGGGGAAGGGGGGGGGCTAACATAACAGCAGGTCACAGTCTCTGCCAAGTCGGACTAGCACGATTAAGGTTTTGTGGAGACAGCATTTCTGCGCGTACAGTTGTCGTGTAGGTCCTACGTACATCAGTGTGACTGTCGCAGGATACAAACTTGACTAACTTGAGAGAGAGAGACACAGTGTTGCGACCGATGAATAATGATATAATAATAATAATAATAATAATAATAATATGATGATGATGATGATGATGATGATGATGATCATCATCATCATCATCATCATCATCATCATCATCTTTATCTTTATCATCATCATCATCATCATCATCATCATCATCATCATCATCATCATCATTATGGCTTTTGCTGGTGGGCTCTGCAGTCATGAAGTACGTGTTGGTACACCCTTGGAGACGCTTCCATGAAGGTTCTGTTGTGTGGCGTCCAGCGGCCATCACACCATGGCATCTGCCAGGGAGCAGTTCTGTCCCTTGATGTCTCAACGAAATGCCCTGTTACGTGCCTGCACCCTGCATCCACACAGCTCAGGCTTCCAAGGGTCGTGCAGGATTGCTCCCCGTTGCTAGCTTCGACAGCTGAGGACAGTGCTTCTCTGGGTTTTCACTGCCGCCCCCGGATGTATATTTTTCTTCTTGTCTCTTCTGTTTCGTGGTTTATTTATCTTTTTTAAACATCCATTTTGATTTTTTTTCCTTTAGCTTTTATGCCATGGGGAAAACGCTTTATATTGTTTTTCAACTTGGTCCTCAAATCCGTTGATGATAATGCAAAAAGAAATGTTACTTATTTATGAATATTCGTTTCATGATGACTTTCTACAGCATCCATCCTATTAGCGTAGGCTACTGGGTACTTTACCCAATTTTAACAAATTAATATTTAAAATATACGCTGGACACACACACACACACACACACACACACACACACACACACACACACACACACACACCACACACACACATGCGCGCACGCGCGCATGCACGCACGCACACACACACACACACACACACACACACACACACATTGGCATATTGTGTGACATACACAGACACATACACCGTATACCACTGTGAACATCTTATTCATACACGTATTGTTGATTTAGCCTTAAGCTCTTAAGGCGTGCCTGTGCAAAGAGAATCCAAGTCAAGCTTTCTCAGGATGCTCAGCTTCAAACAACATCCCCTCCTGCAATGTAACACTCAAATCAGCTCAAATCAAGCTCAGTGCGTCAATGGGCAAAGTGCGCCCCCCCCCCCCCCCCCCCCCCCCCCCCCCTACATTAGCACCAGCACCGTATCCTTACAGCTGTCCTGCAGAGAGCATTTTCTCTGTGTGTTTTTCGGCACCTTTGTCCATTAATGACAAATAATTATGTGTATTGTGATTGATACACTGAGTACAGAATCCAAGCAAGGGTGTTTTAGAAGAAAATACTATTTGTGCAATGAAACACAGTAAGCACTCTCCCTCACCTGATGAACGAATGTTTACCATGGTATTGTCTGATTTACCAGTGTTCGATGAGAACCGAGTCAGTGCCTCTGTCCGCACTATCCCTGGTCAGAGAGAGAGAGAGAGAGAGAGAGAGAGAGAGAGAGAGAGTGAGAGAGTGAGAGAGTGAGAGAGAGAGAGAGAGAGAGAGATCACAGCAATAAACAGCATCTTCTTGGTGTGGGAATTTTGCCGAGGGCGCGCGTTATCTGGTGTCACAGCAAATAATAGCAAATGTTTAAAAAAGGTTCAAAAGCTTTCTACGATGTTTTACTAGAGCCAGTTATTGTATATCATATAAATGCTTTCGCAAAGTGGGAGCACATACTAAATATTAATGTGGACTGGGATAGAACACTAAAACAAATTTTCTAAAAAAAAAAAAAAAAAGAGAAAATAAGGAAAATCAGATTAATGTGGTTCCAAATCAAATTGTGTTATGACATTTTAGTGAACAACAATATTTTGAAGAAAATGAGAATTACAAATAGTGACAAATGTACTTTTTTGTAGAAATGAGGAAGATTCAGCCAGACATTCTTTATGGCGCTGTGATTTTTCACAATGTTTTTGGAGGGACTTGGAGAAGATTTTAAGAGAAAAGTGTGAACACTTTCGAGTAAAATTTAACGTAGAACTTGTTTTGTTTGGGAATGATAACCAAACAAAAGCAGACGACACTTTTGATCAGATTAATCTACTAGCAAAACTCTTCATTTATAAATGCAGGATGAATAAGATCAAACCCAATGTAACACACTTTTTGAGGGATTTAAAACTCAATTATATAGTTGAAAAATACATCTGTTCAAAGGAAATGAAGCATGCAGATTTCTTTAAAAAGTGGTACCCTTACCAGTGTCTTGTTGATGATGTACAGAGATTAATAATGATGTAAGGGTGTACGCTTGTTTACAAACGTGTCATTTCGAGTGTGCATCTTTTAAGAATGCTACTATGGTAACACCTGTTTAGATCAAAACCCTTTCAGATTCATGCCGCATTGTTCAAGGCTCAACTCACTGTACAGTAATGTAATGTGTATGCGTGTGTGTGTGTGTGTGTGTGTGTGTGTGTGTGTGTGTGTGTGTGTGTGTGATATGTTTACAAATGAATATGTGTACATGTGTAGGTATATGTTTTTATGTGTCTGTGTGTATAAGTGTATTAAAAATGAGAAAAAAAGTTTACTGATTATTTTTGCTCTACTTTTCACAGTTGTTAGAAATATTTATGTATCATCAGTTCAATGTATGGGTGAACAATCTCTCTGCGCACTGTCCTCTTTTTGCGCATATGTAACTCCTGTTATTTGAATAAAATGTGTGGGGAAAAAACTATATGTTGCTTGCATTGATTTTGAAAAAGCTTTCGATTCTATTAACAGAAGCATTTTATTGCCTGTTGTTAAAAATGGTATTCATGGTAAATCATTTAAATACACAGTAAGAATGTATAACTGTGTAAAAACTAGAGTAAGAAGTGAAAGGAAATTGGCAGATTATATAATGTGTACTAGTGATGTTAAACCAGGTGACATATGTAGACCTTTTTTTTTTTTCTTTGTTTATTGACGAAGTAACATCTGAAGTTATAAAGAATGGTGGACATGGAGCCCAATTTATGGATGACCTTTTAGAACTGTTTATCCTTCTTCTAGCCGATGATGTTGTTTTGTTATCTGAAACAGTTATTGGTTTACAAACACAGTTAAATAATTTAGGGCGCGCGGCTGCTTCTCTACAACTGAAAGTAAATATGCAGAAGAGTAATATAATTGTATTCACAAAAGGTGGCTGTTTGGGAGCAAGAGAACACTGAATCATAACGGAATACCTATGCCAGTTGTAAATGTATACAAATATTTAGGATTCTATTTTTCAACCCGATAAGTTTTAATTTTGCTTGTGAAGATCTTGCGGGCAAAGCAGAGCACGCTGTTTTTGTGTATAATGAGGAAACTATCAAGTTTGAGAAATCAGTCATTCGAAGTATATGTGAAATTGTTTGACTCCCAAATCCAACCCACTGTTCAATACGGTGCTGAAATTTGGGGTTTGGATAAAGCTGCAGTCTATTGTGAGAAAGTCCATTTATTTGCCCTGAAGAGGTTTCTTGGTGTTTCAATACAAACTTCCAATGATTTGGTTTACGGGGAAACTAACAGATACCCAGTATACTTGAATTCTACTGTTAGATTATTAGGTACCGGTTAAAACTGATACAAATGAATGATACCGAAGAAGTCTCGCAACATGCTATGTAACCTACATGCCAGGGGAAAATAAACTGGGCCACGAAAATCAGAACTAGATTACATGAACTGTGTTTCGGATATGCCTGGTTAAATCAGGGAGTAGGAGAACACTCCATGTCAGATGGGTCGAAAGCAGATGTCAAGAATAGAATTCTCACATGAATGATAGTACTTGATTTTGATGTATAGACAATATATCTCCTTGCACTGACATTTGAAATTTATAGCGACAAGATTTAGATTTCGAATATCGGATAACTTAGTTCATTATTTTCATCACAGGCAACATTATGATTCTGTTCTTACTTGTCCATTATGTAAAAACGCGCACTTATATAAAGCCTTTAAACGCCGGAGCTTAGCATGTACTTGACTAAGTACTGTTTTTGGTTCCTTTTCTTCTCAATATGTTTTATATTATCACTTTTTCCACATGTTTTAATCAACCCCCTTCATATGGGGCCGTGGCCCATATTGAATGCATCACCCGTATCCATCTCTCTCTCTCTCTCTCTCTCCCCTCCTAGTTTTCCTCCTCCCTCCCTCTCTGTTTCTGGGGGGGGGGGGGGGGGGGGGGGTGTTTTCCCACTTCAACTCACCGTTAAACGCATGCTGTTTTCTTTTTTTTTCCAAGCACGTAAACGTGTGTGTGTGTGTGTGTGTGTGTGTGTGTGTGTGTGTGTGTGTGTGTGTGTGTGTGTGTGCGTGTGTGTGTGTATGCGCGCGCGCGCGCAGGCGCGCTTTTGTGTGTGTGTGTGTGTGTGTGTGTGTGTGTGTGTGTGTGTGTGTGTAAGAGAAACAGGGATTTACTGAAAGGCAATGGCGTGCGTGCGTGCGTGTGTGTGTGTGTGTGTGTGTGTGTGTGTGTGTGTGTGTAAGAGAGAGAAACATATTTGCTGAAGGCAATGGCGTGCGTGTGTGTGTGTGTGTGTGTGTGTGTGTGTGTGTGTGTGTGTGTGTGTGTGTGTGTGTGTGTGTCTGTCTGTGTGCGCGCGCGTGCGTGCACGCATGTGTGTGTGCGTGCAAGTGTATGCATGAGTACACACACACACATACAAACAAGCACGCACGTACCCTCGCACTCTTACACGCACGCTTACATGCACGCAGATACACGCTCAGGTCCATGCACGTACATCATTTTTATTCCATGCACAAGTTTATAAAAACAAACAAACAAAGACAAAAAGAAAAGCATTCATACTTCCATAACAGCACATACATATGATTACGCACATACACACAATTTATGTTTTGGGGAGAGAGCGAGAGAGAGAGAGAGAGCGAGAGAGAGAGAGAGAGAAAGAGAGAGAGAGAGAGCGATTTACATGTCCCAGACCGCAAATCAGAAGTGTTCTGTGTAAAGGTATTTGTGTGGCAGACTTTGTACACATATGCCATGCATAAGAACTGTCCCCTGTTCACGTCAACTTGAGGGCCTGTGTGCCCTAGAACCCCAGCACGTTCTTCGTCACTGGATGACGAGTCATCCCGCAAAGCTGCTGTGTAAGCCCGTGCTCCAGCCATCAGGTGCCTAGCCATAAAGCGATTGAGCTGCGAAGCCCTCCCCTCCCCCCCCCCCCCCCCCCCCCCTTCCCTCTTCGTCACTGGATGACGAATCATCCCGCAAAGCTGCCGCATAAGCCCGTACTACAGCCATCAGAGCCTTAGCCATACAGCGATTGGGCTGCAAAGCTCACCCCCACTCCCTTCTTCGTCACTGGATGCCGAGTCATCTCACACAAGCTGCTGTGTAAGCCCGTGCTACAGCCATCAGACGCCTAGCCATAGAGCGATTGGGCTCCGATCGCCCCCCCCCCCCCCCCCCCTTTTTGTCACTGGATGACGAGTCATCCCGCAAAGCTGCTCTCGGAGCTGCTGAATAACCCCGGGCCCCTCCGGAGTTACCAGCACGACCTCGAAAGGCACCGGATCGCCAGAACTGGTCGTCGTCGTCACTGGATTCCGCTGGAGGGACGTCGGCGAGGTACAAGACGAGGTGGAGGCGGGACTGATTCATTGTCCGAAGATGTGACTATTTCGCCCCGGTGAAGATCGACCTGCAAACGGCCAGAAACCCCCGCAATCGGACTTCATCGCATGACCGTCATTAACATGATGACGATGATGACGATGGGAAAGAAAGTTATAACTGTCTATGAACATGGTGATGATGATGACGATTGCAAACAAACTTACAACTTCAGCTTCAAATCGAGCAGTGGGTGCCCCTGGTATTTGTGGCAGACTTTGTACATATGCCATGCATAAGACTGTCCCCTGTTCACGTAAGATGAGGGCCTCTGCGTCCTGTAACCCCAGCATGTTCTTCATCACTGGATGACGAGTCATCCCACAAAGTTGCTGTGTAAGCCCATGTTCCAGCCATCAGGCACCTAGCCACAGAGTGATAGGGCTGCAAAGCCCCCCCCCCCCCTTCCCCCCCCCCCCCCCCCCCCCCCCCCCTTTCGTCACTGGATGACGAGTCATCCTGCAAAGTTGCTGCACAAGCCCGTGCTCCAGCCATAAGACGCCTAGCCAAAGAGCGATTGGGCTGCAATGCCCCCCCTCCCTTTCCTGCCCCAACTCCCCTTCCCAACTTCATCCCTGGATGGCCCAGGTCCTCTCAGAGCTGCTGAATAACCCTGGGCCCCTCCGGAGTTGCTGGCAAGACCTCGAAAGGCACCGGATCGCCCTGGAACCCCAGAACGTTCTTCGTCACTGGATTTCCAGTCATCCTGTAAAGCTGCCGCGTAAGCCCGTGCTCCAGCCATCAGACGCCTAGCCATAGAGCGATTGGGATGTGAACCTCTCCCCCTCCCTCCCTCCCCTTCATAACTGGATGACGAGTCATCCCGCAAAGCTGCCGCATATGCCCATGTTCCAGCCATCAGTCGCGTAGCCATACAGAGATTGGGCTGCGAAGCCCCCCCCCCCCCCCCCCCCCCCCCCCCCTCTTCATTACTGGATGACGAGTCATCCAGCAAAGCTGTTGTGTAAGCCCATGCTCCAGCCATAAGACGCCTAGCCATAGAGCGATTGGGGTGCGAAGTCTCCCCCCCCCCCTCCCCACCCCTCCTGATCACTGGATGACAAGTCATCCTGCGAAGATGCTGCATAAGCCTGTGTTCCAGCCATAAGGCACCTAGGCATAGAGAGACTGGGCTGCGAAGGGCATCGGATTGCCAAAACTGGTCGTTGTCGCTGGATTCCACTAGTGGGACGTCGGCAAGGTACAAGACGAGGTGGAGGTGGGAGTGATTCAGTGCCCGAAGATGTGACTATTTCGCCCCGGTGAAGGTAGACCCCCCTCCCCCACCCGCCCCTCACCCCCTCTTCATCACTGATGACGAATCATCCCGCAAAGCTGCTGTGTAAGCCCATACTCCAGCCATCAGACGCCTAGCCATAAAGCAATTGGGCTGTGAAGCCCCCCCCCCCCCCCCCCCCCCCCCCCCCCTTCTGTCACTGGATGAAGCGTCATTCCGCAAGCTGCTGCACAAGCCTATGCTCCAGCCTTAAGACTCGCCTAGTCATAGAGTGATTGGGCTGCGAAGCCCCCCTCCCTTCCCCTGCACCCCCCCACCCCCACCCCGCTTCATGTCGTTTTCCCAGGATGGCCCAGGTCCTCTCAAGCTGCTGAATAACCCCGGGCCCCTCCGGAGTTGCCGACACGACCTCGAAAGGCACCGGATCACCCTGGAACCCCAGCACGTTCTTGTCACTGGATGCCAAGTCATCCCGCAAAGCTGCTGCGTAAACCCATGCTCCAGCCATCAGACGCCTAGCCATAAAGCGATTGGGCCGTGAAGCCCCGCCTCCCACCCCTTCTCTTCATCACTGGATGACGAGTCATCCTGCAAAACTGCTGTGCAAGCCTATGCTCCAGCCATCAGACGCCTCGCCATAGAGCAATTAAGATGCAAACCTCTCCCCCCCCCCCCCCCCCTTGTCACCTCCCCACCCTCCCCTCCATCCCCCTTCATCACTGGATGACTGAGTCATCCCGCAGAGCTGCTGCATAAGCCCGTGTTGCAGCCATCAGACGCCTAGCCATACAGCGATTGGGCTGTGAAGTCCCCCCTCTCCTCCCTCTCCCCCCTCTTCGTCACTGGATGATGAGTCATCCCGCAAAGCTGCTGTCTAAGCCTGTGTTCCAGCCATAAGATGCCTAGTCATAGAGTGATTGGGCTGCGAACCCCCATCCCTCCCCCTCCCCCAAACCTTCATCACTGGATGACGAGTCATCCCGCAAAGATGCTGTGTAAGCCCATGCTCCAGCCATCAGACGCCTGCCATGGAGCGATTGAGCTGTGAAGCCCCACCCCCCCTCCCCCCCCCCCCCGACCCTCCCCTTTCCCCCCTCCCCCATCCCACCCCCTCCGCCCCCCTCTTCGTCACTGGATGACGAGTCATCCTGCAAAGCTGCTGCTTAACCCTGTGCTCCAGCCATAGGACGCCTAGCCATAGAGCGATTGCGCTCCAAAGCTTCCCCTCTCCTTCCCCCCCCCCCCCCCCCTCCCCCACGTCTTCATCCCTGGATGGCCCAGGTCCTCTCGGAGCTGCTGAATAACCCCAGGCCCCTCCAGAGTTACCAGCACGACCTCGAAAGGCACTGGAAAGCCAAACCTGGTCGTCCTTGTCGCTGGATTAGGCTGGTGGGACGTCGGCAAGGTACAAGACGAAGTAGAGGCGGGAGTGATTCATTGTCCGAAGATGCGACTATTTCGCCCCGGTGAAGGTCGACCTGCAAACGGCTAGGAGCCACTGCAATCGGACTTCATCACATGACTGCTCATTAACATGACGAGGATGATGACGATGGCAAAGAAAGTTATAACTGTCTATGAACATGGTGATGATGATGACGATTGCAAAGAAGTTACAACTATTTATGAACATGGTGAAGATAATGACGATGATTTCGAAGATTCGTCGCCGACGATGACCGGGACGAGGAGCTTCAAATCGAGCAGTGGGTGCCCCTGGTATTTGTGGCAGATTTTGTACATATGCTATGCATAGGAATTGTCCCTTGTTCGCGTGAGGTTGATGGCCTCTGCGTACTGGAACCCCAGCACGCTCTTCATCACTGGATGACGAGTCATCCTGCAAAGCTGCTGTGTAAGTCCATGCTCCAGCCATGAGACGCCTAGCCACAGAGCAATAGGGCTGTGAAGCCCCCCTTCTCTCCCCCCCCCCCCCCCCCCCCCCCCCCCCCCCCCCCCCCCCCCCCCCCCCCCCCCCCCCCCCCCCCCCCCCCCCCGCCCTTCGTCACTGGATGACGGGTCATCCCACAAAGCTGCTGTGTAAGTCCATGCTCCAGCCATCAGACGCCCAGCCATAGAGTGATTGCGCTGCGAAGCCCCCCTCTCCTCCCCCCCCTCCACCCCTCTTCATCACTGGAAAACGAGTCATCCCGCAAAGCTACTGTGTAAGCCTGTGCTCCAGCCATCAGACGCCTAGCCTTAAAGCGATTGGGAGGCTCTCCCGCCCTCGCCCCCTCCCCCCGCCCTCCCCTCTTCATCACTGGATGACGAAGTCATCCCGTAAAGCTGCTGTGTAAGCCCATGCTTCAACCATCAGATGCCTAGTCATAGAGTGATTGGGCTGCGAAACGCCCCCCGCCCCCCCCCCCCCAACTCCCCCCCTTCTTCTGTCACTGGATGAAGAGTCATTTCCACAAAGTTGCTCTATAAGCCCATGCTCCAGCCATAAGATGCCTAGCCATAGAGTGGTTGGGCTGCAAAGCCCCCCTCCCTTCCCCTGCACCCCCCCATCCCCTCCCCTTCACGTCTTTATCCCTCGATGGCCCAGGTCCTCTCGGAGATGCTGAATAACCCTGGGCCCCTCTGGAGTTGCCGGCACCACCTCAAAGGGACCCTGGATCACCCTGGAACCCCAGCAAGTTCTTCGTCACTGGATGCCGAATCATCCCGCAAAGCTGCTGTGTAAGCCCGTGCTCCAGCCATCAGACGCCTAGCCATAAAACGATTGAGCCACGAAGCCCCCCCTACCCCCCACCTTTCTTCGTCACTGGATGACGAGTCATGCTGCAAAGCTGCTGCGTAAGCCCGTGCTCCAGCCATCACACGCCTAGCGATAAAGCGATTGAGCCGTGAAGTCCCCCCCCCCCCCCCCCCCCCCCCCCCCGTCTTCGTCACTGGATGACGAGTCATCCCGCAAAGTTGCTGTGTAAGCCCATGTTCCAGCCATCAGGCACCTAGCCACAGAGTGATAGGGCTGCAAAGCCCCCCCCCCCCTTCCCCTCCCGCCCCCCCCTTCCCCCCCCCCCCCCCCCCCTTTCGTCACTGGATGATGAGTCATCCTGCAAAGTTGCTGCACAAGCCCATGCTCCAGCCATAAGACGCCTAGCCATAGAGCGATTGTGCTGCGAAACCCCCCCCTTCCCCCCCCCCCCCCCCCCCCCCCCTTTTTGCGTCTTCATCCCTGGATGGCCCACGTCCTCTCGAAACTGCTGTATAACTCAAAGCGCCTCTGGAGTTACTGGCACGACCTTGAAAGGCACCAGATCGCCCTGGAACCCCAGAACGTTCTTTGTCACTGGATGACGAGTTTATCCCACAAAGCCGCTGTGTAAGCCCGTGTTCCAGCCATCAGACGCCTAGCCATAAAGCGAATGGGCTGCAAAGCCCCCCTCCCCACCCCCCACCCCAAGCCCTCCCCTCTTCATCACTGGATGACAAGTCATCCTGCAAAGCTGCTGTGTAAGCCCATGCTCCGACCATCAGATGCCTAGTCATAAAGTGATTGGGCTGCGAAACGCCCCCCCCCCCCCCCCCCCCCAACTCCTGCCCCCCTCTGTCACTGGATGAAGAGTCATTCCGCAAAGCTGCTGTATAAGCCCATGCTCCAGCCATAAGACGCCTAGCCATAGAGTGGTTGGGCTGCGAAGCCCCCCTCAATTCCCCTGCACCCCCCCATCCCCTCCCCTTCACGTCTTTATCCCTGGATGGCCCAGGTCCTCTCGGAGCTGCTGAATAACCCTGGGCCCCTCCGCAGTTGCTGGCACGACCTCGAAAGGCACCGGATCACCCTGTTACTCCAGCACGTTCTTCGTCACTGGATGCCGAGTCATCCCACAAAGCTGCTGCGTAAGCCCATGCTCCAGCCATCAGACGCCTAGCCATAAAGCGATTGAGCTGCGAAGCCCCCCCTCCCCACCTCTCTCTTAGTCACTGGATGACGAGTCATCCCACAAAGCTGCTGCCTAAGCCCATGCTCCAGCCATCAGACGCCTCGCCATAAAGCGATTGAGCCGCGATATCTCCCTGGATGACGAGTCATCCCGCAAAGCTGCTGCGTAAGCCCGTGCTGCTCCAGCCATCAGACGCCTAGCCATAAAGCGATTGAGCTGCGAAGCACCCCCCCCCCCCCCCCCCCCCCCCCATCATCACTGGATGATGAGTCATCCTGCAAAAAACTGCTGTGCAAGCCTGTGCTTCAGCCATCAGACGCCTCGCCATAGAGCAATTAAGATGCAAACTTCTCCCCCCTTGTCACCTCCCCAAACTCCCCTCCGTCTCCCGTCATCACTGGATGACGAGTCATCCCACAAAGCTGCTGCATAAGCCCGTGTTGCAGCCATCAGATGCCTAGCCATAAAGTGATTGGGCTGCGAGCCCCCCCCCCCCCCCCCCCCCCCCCCCCCCCCCCCCTCCCTCTTCGTCACTGATTGATGAGTCATCCTGCAAAGTTGTTGTGTAAGCCTGTGCTCCAGCATTAAGACGCGTCCTAGTCATAGAGCGATTGGGCTGCAAAGCCCCCATCCCTCCCCCCTGACCATTGATCACTGGATGATGAGTCATCCCGCAAAGCTGCTGTGTAAGCCATCAGACGCCTAGCCATGGAGCGATTGGGCTGCGAAGCCCCCCCCACCCCCCCTCCCCTTCCCCCCCCCTCCCCCTCCCCCCCTCTTCATCACTGGATGATGATTCATCCCGCAAAGCTGCTGCTTATGCCCGTGCTCCAGCCATAAGACGCCTAGCCATAGAGCGATTGTGCTCCCCCCCCCCCCCCCCCCCCCCCCCCCCCCCCCCCCCCCCCGCCACGTCTTCATCCCTGGATGGCCCAGGTCCTCTTGGAGCTGCTGAATAACCCCGGGCCCCTGCAGCGACCTCGAAAGGCACCGGTAAGCCAAAACTGGTCGTCCTTGTCGCTGGATTCCGCTGGTGGGACGTTGGCGAGGTACAAGATGAGGTGGAGGCAGGACTGATTCATTGTCCAAAGATGTGACTATTTCGCCCTGGTGAAGGTCGACCTGCAAACGGCCAGGAACCGCTGCAGTCGGACTTCATCGCATGACTGTTCATTAACATGACGTCGATGATGGCGATGGCAAAGAAAGTTATAACTGTCTATGAACATGGTGATGATGATGACGATTGCAAAGAAGTTACAACTATTTATGAACATGGTGATGATAATAACGATGATTTCGAACAGACTCGTCTCCGACGATGACCGGGACGAGGAGCTTCAAATCGAGCAGTGGGTGCCCCTGGTATTTGTGGCAGATTTTGTACATTTGCCATGCATACGAACTGTCTCCTGTTCGCGTTTAGGTTGAGGGCGTCTGCGCCCTGGAACCCCAGCACGTTCTTTGTCACTGGATGACGAGTCATGCCGCAAAGCTGCTGTGTAAGCCCGTGCTCCAGCCATCAGGCGCCTTGCCACAGAGCGATAGGGCTGCGAAGCCCCCCCCCCCCCCCTTTCTCCTCCTCCCCCCCACCCCCCCACCCTGACCCCCGCTCCCCCCCCCCCCCCCCTTTCGTCACTGGATGACGAGTTATCCCGCAAAGCTGCTGCATAAGCCCGTGCTCCAGCCATAAGACGCCTAGCCATAGAGCGATTGCGCTGCGAAGCCCCCCTTCCTACCCCCCCCCCCCCCCCCACCCCCCGCCCTTCACGTTTTCATCCCTGGATGGCCCAGGTCCTCTCGGAGCTGCTGAATAACCCCGGGCCCCTCTGGAGTTGCCGGCAAGACCTCGAAAGGCACCGGATCGCCCTGGAACCCCAGAACGTTCTTCGTCACTGGATGACGAGTCATTCCTCAAAGCTGCTGCGTAAGCCCGTACTCCAGCCATCAGACGCCTATCATAGAGCGATTGGGCTGCGAAGCCCCCCCCCCCCCCCCCCCCCCTCTTCGTCCCTGGATGACGAGTCATCCCGCAAAGCTACTGTGTAAGCCTGTACTCCAGCCATCAGACGCCTAGTCATAAAGCGATTGGGCTGCGAAGCCCCCCCCCCCCCCCCCCCACCTCTTTATCCCTGGATGGTCCAGGTCCTCTCGGAGCTGCTGAATAACCCCGGTCCCTCTGGGATTACCGGCACGACCTCGAAAGGCACCGGATCGCCAGAACTGGTCGTCGTTGTCGCTGGATTCCGCTGGTGGGACGTCGGCGAGGTACAAGACGAGGTGGAGGCGGGGAGTGATTCATTGTCCGAAGATGCGACTATTTCGCCCCGGTGAAGGTCGACCTGCAAACGGCCAGGGCCCCCGCAATCGGCCTGATGCCCCTGGTACGATCCTCGTACACTTCATCGGTGAGCTGCGGCTGAAGGCGAATTCTGGAGGATAAATGCTTGCGATGCCGTACGCGAGAACATGGCGGCGCCTACCCCTGTAGAGTCGCAGCTATCGTGTGTTCCACTGGAAGACCACGTGATTCTTCGCTCTCAATGGATGCAGAAAACCCAAACTGATATGAATCCTGTCAACAAGAACAAAAAATGTGAGCGAGTGTTATCCTGTGGAAAGATCAGCAACATGCATAGACAGCTAGAAATAATGAACCTCTTCAATTCTAATAGCTCATAATAAGAGGTCAAAGTCTTCATACAACAGCAGTGTAATGCAGGTAAGGAGGACAACAGTGATGTATCATGCGAAAATCATGGATAGTGGTCAAACTGTACAAAGTAAAGTGTGAAAAAAGTACCCAGAAGTAGAGAGAATTCTAAGACAAAAGGCTAGACAAGTAAGCCAACACACACACACACACACACACACACACACACACACCACACACACACACACACACACAATATCTATTCTTTTTGCCCCTTTTTGTGTATCGAGGAAAGGTGATTTTAAAGTAATAATAGGAAAAGGATAACAAACATGCCGGAATAAAACATAAATTGCTAGTCAATGCTGACATAGACCAACGATTTACAACACTTGAGATAGTGTAATATACTTTAACGATAGAAGCATTTGTTTTCGATTAGTAGAAGACATCATTTGTCAAAAATTATATACAGTTTTGGTGGAGAAAATTTTTTTATCTTTTAGGCAAATACGTGTAACGCAAAGTAACGTATGAGAACATTCCATGATAAAATGAGGTTCATCACCTATTGCAGACATGTCACATATATTACATAACATTTCTTCTTTTGGAATAGCAAATCTACGATCTACTTCAATTGGTAGTTTATGATTAGAACATCTAAATTTAATAAGAGGGTAAATATAGACATCTGGTAAGCTAGAAATATATTTCTCCTCCTTAAAATCAGAATTGTAAAATTTCTAGAAAAAAAAAAAAAAAAATTACTGCTGGTTTCAATGCCATGTAGCCACGTTTGACGAAAAGAGCATTGCTAACTATTTTTGATATTCCTACATAATGTATTGACGTCTGTGAAAGATTGATTGCTCCAAACACAATCAAAACCAGATTGTACAAGTACGGTTTGAATACACGTTAACCAGGAAACAAGATACTGCGCCACTGTGCAAATGTAACATGAAAGAACAGAACTTAACCGACATTTTTGTCAGCAGGAGATTGAACCAAACTAGCCCAAAATCGAACCATTCGGACATAGACAGTAATTGATAAAGGGTAACGTCCTGTTGCACCATAGATCATTTATGTCGTTGGACTTTTTTAAAAGTGAAATATGTATTTTTAGAATTTTAGCTGAAAACACACCTAAATATTTGAATCTGGTGACATCGTCAACTTTTTCATTTCCATAATGAAATGTGTCCTGTTTATTCAGCCTTGCACTGTTAAATATCGTTATTTCAGTTTTGGCAGCATTAACCGTTAGCTTCCACTTATTACTCAAACTCAAACTGGTTTAATGTTTAGGCATATGGAGCCATAAACATGTAACATGTGGAGTTCACATAATAGTAATTACATATGCACTAACATTTCTTCAGCTCACACACACGGAGAAAAAAAAATGAGAAAAGAAAAGGAAAAGAAAAAGAACCACCAAACGAGACAAAAACAAAAAATGCAATGAAAGCAATGTGCATAAATAGGAAAGTCATTAGGAGGGTACGGAAAAGGTAACATATCCATTGTGTTAAGACAGGTCTTCGGCCTATTCAAGTTTATGTGGTAGCAATTGTGGTTGTATCACCTAGTTTAATACCAGCCAGTCAGGCTCTGATCAGTGATCTTCTCAGTTTGAATTTTAAAAGATCTACATTGACTCTAGTAAGCAATTTATGTCTGAGATCATCATATGCAGGGCAGAAGAAAAGAAAATGCATTTCGTCTTCAGGGGAATGTGTACATAATGGACACAATAGTAAACGGGCATCTGAAGTATATCTATATCTGTTGCTTTTCAATTCTGTTACGCTAAGCCTTAATTGTGTATAAACATATTGCGGATATATCTTGAAATTATTAGATCAAAATATTTTCTCTGGTCCTAGAGCACTTTTGAAAGAGCTGTATAGATTGTATCGTGGTCTTGTTTCAATTTTTCTGACCATTGTTGCAAAAAGAAATCGATTTGTCTTTGTTTAAATTCACTTAGGAAAGCTTTAGGATTACCTACTCCTTGAGAGAACCATACATAGGCCAAACCAGATGTACAACAATGTTTTTTACATGGGTAACCCCATGTGGTTTTCCCTCTTTCATCGAGTGATCTCAACATATGATATGCCATGCTTGCAAATCCGTCATTCGGTAAAGTGCATAACCTTAACCAGAAGACTATGCATCTCACTTCAACTAGGACAAGTAAGGGATAGCTGTTCAATTCTCCATAGACACAGAAATTTGGTGTATGTAAACTTACGTTTAAAAAACGCTTACACGCAAAAAGATGGACCTTTTCTATTTGATTAAATTCAAGAATACCCCAATCTCAGCGGCGTATATCAACATAGGAACGACTCTAGTATCGAATACTTTGAAGAACACCTTTGGATGTGAACGCCCAAGTCTCCACAGTCTTCTAGGTATTTCAACACACACACCTTTTAGCTTTTGTAATCAAGTTTTCAGTGGAAATATTTAAACTCAAGCGAGTAGTATATTCCAGACCAAGATATCTGTAGGAGTTAACAACTTCCTTTTTTTCGTCACCATAATACCACTGCTCGTTTTTCGAAAGGTGGCCACCGTTTCGGAAACTTATGATTTTTGACTTATCTAAGTTTACTGTCAAACCAAACCTACCAGCAATGTGAGGCAGATTGTTAAGTTGGTGCTGTAAACCTAAAGGCGAAAATGATAGAGCGATATCATCTGCAAACATTAACAGAAATAATTCGGTAGCGCCAGGATTAAGCTGAATTCCATTGAGTACCTTTGTCAATGACAAAGACCGCTAACTCGTTTATTAGGAAGGAAAATAATGTAGGTGAAGCTAAGCAACCTTGCTTCAATCCTTGAAAACACTCGAAATACTCAGTAAAACCTGCTGAAGAGCGTATACAACACTGTACAGATTGATACATAACTTTAAGGCCTGTAACATTTTCCTTTTACGCCTGTATTTACCAAAATATATTCCATAATACACCTCTTTTGACCGTGTCAAAGGCCTTTTGAAAATCGACAAAGGATACATACATTTTGTGCATGATATCGTTGGACAATAGCAAACAATGTAAATATGTGATCAGTAGTTCTATAGTCTTTACGGAAACCTGCTTGACACTCAAGTATTACATGATTGTTTTCAACCCAGTTAGTTAAACGCGAGTTTAGAGTATGCGTACAACTTACTGATGCAACTTAAAAGAGTTATTCCACGATAGTTCGCTGGGTTTTCAGAATCGCCTTTTTGAAATAGTGGTATTATGATGCCCTTGCACCATTCCCTTTGATATATACCCTCAGCAAATAGTGTGTTGAAAAATATTTTAATAAAAAAAGGAATAACGTGTTCAGACAGTTAATTTATTTAAAATTTGGTCTGGGCCTGAGGCCCTTTCCTGGCTTAGTATGTTTAATAGCTTCTCCGATTTCTGTTTCGCTGATATCGCAGTTAAGCTCATCTAGATCTACATTTCTTTTTTTCTTGGTTGACAAAGTTTATGTCATGATCATTTAAATCATTAGAGTTAATATCATTTAGCAGGGTGTTGAAGTGATCAAACCATGTTTCTTCGGGAATGCTATTTTTAACATGTTTTATGGGTTTGCAACGTTTCACTTCTTTCCAGAAATGTTTGAACTGTGTGGATATTTTCAAGAATTTTCTGTACTTTGTCCTTCTTGTAGTCTCTTTTGTTTTCAGCAGATCTTTATATGATTCTTTCCATGTTGTACGCAGTTTTTTTCTCGTTATTGATGTTTTATTTCTATTGTATCTGCGAAGGGCATGCAAAACTTTCTTCTTTTGCTTGTTTACATTCCTTATCGTACCATTTACCTTCACCACTGTAATTTGGTTTGGAATTAATCACATCTTTCCGCATACATGATGCTGAATCTAATGAAGCATTTGTAAATGTATTAAGCGCTTCATCGCAAGAAACTTCTATCTGTGAAGTAGCGAGGGTTAGTTTATCTTTGAAGAATGGGCTGTTCAAACGTTTTATTAACAGATCTTTCTTGTCACACTGGCCCAAACATATTTTGTAACATAATTTTTGGAATCTTCTTTCGAACTTGATTTTTTTTTTTCAGCGTCAAAGGCATGTGGTTAGATTCTACTCTCTCTTGAATTTCAAGAGAGATACAGTAATCTAGAAGGTCTGGTGACACAAGGACATAGTCATTTGTGCTATTACCTGTTGCTGACAAGTATGTAAATTTATCAGACTTCTCAGGGGAACATAAGCCATTTAAAATAATCAGTTCCAAACATACGCACATAGATAATGTTTTCCCATAGTCATTTACACAGATATGTTCAGCATATCGGCATGCAATTATAGCATCGGATTCATGATTTAATATTTTCCGGATCAGTTTCAAACATTTCTGGATTAGGTTGAAGATTTCCTGTCCTGGCATTAAAGTCGCCACACAAACAAGGAGGTTTGGTGTGTCCAGTTCAAGAACAAAGTTAGCTAGGCATTCTTCAATTGCATTAATATGACATTCTGTCTGCACAGTTCTATAGTACGACGATGAATGAGGAGGACAGTAACAATTTACTAAAACGACAACAGAGTTCGTACCAAACAACCTCTTATCAAATCTACACACACACAATATGATCACAATCCATTTCAATTTCTGTAACAATCAGCACGGCATTTTCTAACCAAAACGAGAACCCCACCACTACACCTACCGTGCGTTGACAGTTTGATGGCAGGAGATGAAAAAGAAGCATAATCAGATAAACTGTTTACAACGGAGACCTTTTTGCGTTGAAACGTCTCGACAAAACATAAAAACATCGTATTTATTTATATGTTCAGTAAAGTCTCTTTCTGCAAATTTTCCCATGAGACCCCCAATGTACCAATAAAGAAAAGATAACTCGCTTAACTTACAGTAATCTGTAGAGTCACTGAATTCAGTAACCGAGTCGTCCTGATCTTAAGGGTTTCTTGAGGCCGGACCGTCACGTCACATCCACACATTCTCAGTTTGTTCTGTATCACCAGTCTGCATTTCAGGGGAGCTGGTGGGGCGGGGTCTCTTGGCAGGGGTGGATGGCCTCGATGATCCCCGTAACGGCCGCTCTCCAGGGTTGAGGAGACCAGAGGAGGTCCTTTTGCCAGCTAGCTAAGGCAAAGAATCTAGTGCATTTTGCAGTCCCACTTTTGCCTCTGAAAATATAATTGTGTCATTTGCGTATAATAAGACAAAGCGGGACATAATTCGTTATATCAATATTCAAAGAAAGCCTGCTTTCTTATGGTGAAGACCCATTGTCTTTAACATAGCCTTTAAGTCCATTCAAATACAAAGCAAATGATTCCGGAGAAAGATTCTCACCTTGACGAACACTGTTATGGCTCCAAAAAAAAAAAGTCTGACAAATTGACTTTAAATTACTATACATATTCATTATGACTCGCAGGATTTTGACATTGATTTTTTCTGTTACGAGTTTAGACCACAATGCATGCCTCCATACAGAATCAAAAGCTTTTTCCATAATCAATGAATGCACAGCACAACTTTTTCTTCTGACTTCGGAAAACATCTACTAAACATTTAAGTATAAACATATGGTCTATGGTACAATGATCTTTTCGGAAACCAGATTGATTTTCCAATAAAATCTATTTCTGTTGAAGAAAGGACGACAATCGGTTATTCAAGACTGTTGTAAATAATTTACCAACACAACTCGGCAAAGTTATACCTCTATAATTGTCGCAGTCATGTACACACACACACACACACACACACACACATAAAACACACACACACACACACACACACACACACACACACACACGTGCGCGCGCCGCGCGCGCGCGTGCACACACACACACACACACACACACACACACACACACACACACACATTCAGTTCCCTATTTTTCGTCTCTGTCATGTATGCATTGAATCTCTCATGTAACACTATGCAGACACTGAATGAAATGTTGTTGAATCTAAAACAGAGGCTGAGCACCTAGCCACGCCGATCAGTCGCATACAGCATCACAGACGTTCCTAGAAAAGAGAAACTACAGTTTAAAAGGCGGGGGAATGAAACTGGAGGGATAACCATGCTAAGGGAAACTATGCTGGTGTTGCTGAACCGAATTTGCGAAATTGAAACTCGGGCATAGCTATCTGAGGGCATCTGTGGGACCCCTAGGCTAACAGCAGCGCCGTATCCTTACAGCAGGCCCAAATAGAACAGTTTACGCGCGCATTTTCGATTGATCACAAATATAGGTATGGTTATCAATGCACTCCGTAAAGAATCGACCGCAAAGAAAGGATATTTTAAAAGAAAATACGATGTCCGCCACGAAACACAGTAATATAGCCTCCCTCACCTGATGGCTAAATGCAAATCACTGTATGGTCCGCTTCACACATGTTCACCGAGAACGGGCCAGTGTCTCTGCTTGCACTATCTCTGGTAGCTTTAAGACGAAAAGAGAGACGGAACAACCCTAATGCCGGTAAGTGCGTCAGAATTTTGCTAAGGGTGAGCGCAAGTTGAATCGGGCTCGGACGGACAAAACGTACCATGCGCACAGCTGTGGGAAAGAATGAATAGGCTACATCCGCAAAGGAGTAATGCATTGCTGTTAGCTTACGATCAGCTGTTAAGGCAAGGGGCCAACAGTCGTCCTTGCTCTCACATATGCACAGGCGCATTCGTGCACTCGTCATAGGTAACGGACAGGGAATTTCCGGCATTCACTTCGCTTTGGCATGACGAAGAACAAAAAGTATGGACGTCACTCTCGACTGAAATTCCAAATGGGCGCAAAATATCAGCACGATCTACTCCCTTCACACTTTGCATGCTGCATAACCCGTGTTAAGTAAAGTATGCTGAAAAAAAAATTAAATTAAAATTTAAAAAAAAAAGTAAGCTGAAACCACAGTGAGTTCTGGGAGATCAGTTCAGTTTCCCGGTAGGATTCGTCACTCACGTTCGTCATGGATTCGCGACAACTGTACTGCATCGCATAACATATTTATATATATATTATACATTTTACCTTTGTTGTCAAGTCTTTTTGACTGGCAGTGTACAATAAATGGTCTAAATGAAAAAAAAATGAAAATAATCAGTACGGGCAAGGGACTCGAAGAACAAAGTTTGAGGTGGCGACAGCGTCTCAAACAACAAAGGACTACCTTTGCAGCTGGTTTGAAAATTTTTCACTGGGGGAAAGAGGTTTTCGTGGGAGATATTTTTTTTTTCTTTTAACAATAATGATAGCAGTGAGTAGGATTAACCAATAGCACTGAATAGGGTAATTGTTTAATTATACGAAATAATGAATCCGTATACATTGCTGAGAATGTTAAAAATAATGTCAATATATTGAAAATACAAGTAGAGTCGAATGTACTGTGGCGTATCAGTGCATTTGATAACGATATCAAAGTGCTATTTTACTAATAGTTTTCTTACTACAAGTTACTAAGGTTGTATCATAAAATTGATGCTAGAAAATGTATCGCAAGTTCAGCATGTAAACGAGATAACACAACAGCAATAATGGCCATTTAATGTTTATGTATCAAGACCAACGGCCATTTAATGCCTATGTACCGATAAATCTGGATTTTCTGACGGGACGAATAACTCATTGTATTTACACACTTTTCACGCCATGCCCATCGCCCCTTCTCAAAACACACACACGCGCGCGCACGCAAGCAGGCACCACCTGTCTTTAGCTACTTAAAACTCCAGGGGAGAAGGTGGCAACAAACAAACAAACAAAATATCCGAATTCTAAGGAACATCCCATACCCCTTTAAGACCAAAGCAAAAATAAAAGAAAAGATATCATCCTCACCTGCTGTGTCGCGAAGAGAAAGTCGTCGTTGAACGATGGTGAGCAAGTCGTCGGTGAACGATGGTGGGCAAGTCGTCGGTGAACGATGGTGGGCAAGTCGTCGGTGAACGATGGTGGGCAAGTCGGTGAACAATGGTGGGCAAATCGTCGGTGAACGATGGTGGGCAAGTCGTCGGTGAACTATGGGGGAGGCGAATCTGAAAAAGCTGTGAAAAGGCTTGCGTTCCGTTGAGGGCGAGATTTACGTCCTATCGGCCTGAGGCCCTTTAGGACAAAGATACTGCAGACACACACGTCTGCATCATTGTGCCAACTGTTGTCGCCGGCAGTAGTAGGTAGGCTTCAATGGGGGTTGTCACATTTCTCTCTCTGAACTCGTGTTCCTCTTGAACGTTGGTTCTATTTTGGTCGTGTTTCCTCTTGAATGTTGGTTCATTATTGGTCGTGAAGCTCTTGAACGTTGGTTCAATTTGAGGTTGTTGTTCGACCGACGATGGGCGTCGGTGTGTGTTGCCTGCTGTCCCCCAAACATCAGGTTGTCTTCAGGACCACCGGGCGGCCTTCTTCATGCTCGGGTGACGATGGTCCTGTGCCGCGTGAGGCCGCCTCAAGGAAGGAGCAGGACGAAAGTCGCTGGAGCGCTGCACGAGTCCCTAAAACTTGCGGGCATTCGCGGACTGCGGCCGAGAGGGCAATTTTTCAGCCCAACCCCCTAAGGAAGGCCCCCATGTCTGTCGCCCCACAAAAAACAGCACGGTATCCTCCAGGCCACGGTAGTCGCAGTCAGGCAGCGCTCCTTCGCCAATCGCCCCACATCTCCAGGAGCCGTCCCCCGGCGACGCAGGCTAGACCCGTCGTCACCCAAATCGCTGGAAGGTTGTCTGCGCCGCCTGACACTGATCTCTCACATCAGTGTCCCTCAAAGGAGAGCTGCCACCTCTCCCCTGGCGTCCACTGCTATGCCACATTCGCAGTGGACAAAGCTTCGTCGTCGTCGGCTGCATTATATTGGCAGGTTGAGAAACCACGTGACGTTCTATCCTGCGCTGTCCCAAACCACGTGAGGTTCCACCAATCAGTGGACGTCAGCGTGACGTCCTTTACCAGTGATGTCATCTCTCTTATGACGGGAGCCTAGTTTGTATGGGAGCCTACCAGCGTCACAAGATGACAGCAGTGTTAGCCACATTTTTTGCGAGGAAAACAAACATTATCCGTCATGAAAAATATGAGCAACAAATAAAATACCTATAATCTGTCTTTACCGAGAGAATCACGGCTGTGTGTGTGTGCGCGCGCGCGCGCGCGCGCGCGTGTGTGTGTGTGTGTGTGTGTGCGTGTGCATGCGAGAGACACGGGAGAGAGAGAGAGAGAGAGAGAGAGAGAGAGAGAGAGAGAGAGTAAATGGCACATGGTGTGTCCAGAGCACCCACCACTGTGTATAGTGGAGATTTGGTTTTATTTGTTTGTCTGTGAGTGAATATATGTGCATGCACGCATACACGTGATTAGGGGGAAAGGGAATGGTGCGTTTTTTGCGAGTATGCGTGTATGTGTGTGTGTGTGTTTGGGAGGTGTTTTTATGTGTGTGGTGGGGGGAGGGGGCGTTTTCTTTTCTTTCTTTTTTTCTTTTTTTATTTTTTCTGAGAGAGAGAGAGAGAGAGAGAGAGAGAGAGAGAGAGAGAGAGAGAGAGAGAGAGAGAGAAGAAAGAAAGAGAGAGAGAGAGAGAGAGAGAGATTTTTTTATTTTCAGTACAGTAAAGATGTTATTTGTTTTATTGTTGCAATTTTCTGATTTTATTATTTTACTTACAAATGTTAAATGTTTCCCTGTTAATTTTCCTGTATGATTTTTATGTCATTCAGATGTTATTTGTATCATTTTCGTTTCTCATTAATATATTAAGGTTTTGTAAATGTCGGTACAACACTATGTTAAACTGACGGTAAATGGTTTCAGTCAGTCAGTGTGTGTGTGTGTGTGTGTGTGTGTGTGTGTGTGTGTGTGTGTGTGTGTGTGTGTGAATAAAGGAGACGAAGATACATGACTAAGAACAAAGTAAAAATCAATTGACAGATAACAAAAACGGTCAGCTGTTCGGCTCTTTTTTCCCCATCAGTTTAAAATTCGCTCCATCTTCAATACAAAAAAAAGTTGAACGTTACAAGTTAAATGTTGACTCTTGTCCCATAAGTATCACCATAGTTTCCCCCTAGTAAACATGGGCCTGTAGTCACACGGTCAAAGCCTTTGTCTAGAGAGCCAAGAGTGGCGAGTTCCACACAGGCGAGTTCGCCCGAGGCCCATGCTCTGACACTGACCGCTGGGCCACAGTCACACGATGGACTTCAACGAGCGTGCGAATTGCAACCGAAGTCACTTGAATTCACGTAGCTGTTAGACGGTTGGTGTGAATTACCCTCTCCTGACAGACAATGAAGATAGTGGGAGGAGGGGAGGGAGGGAGAGGGAGAGTGTAAATGCATGGTGGTTTGTGTGAGTGGTGTTGTTCTTCTTCAGTTTAACGTCTTCCCGCTTAACGTGAATACAGACAGATTGTATAATGGTGTGTGTGTGTGCGTCTGCTGTGTGTGTGTGTGTGTGCGTGCGTGCGTGCGTGCGTGCACGCGCGCGCGCGCGCGCGCGCGCGCGCGCGTGTGTGTGTGTGTGTGTGTGCGCATGCACGCGTGCGCGCATGTATGTGCGTGCACACATTGTGTGTGTGTGTGTATGCGTGTGTGTGTGTGTGTGTGTGTGTGTGTGTGTGTGTGTGTGTGTGTGTGTGTAATTTATTTTTGTATATGAGAGGTTGTTGAAAGTAAAAGATAAATTCCTACTGGACTGCGTAATGGTTGTGGGCATAGCGAACAAAGAAAAGCATAATTATTTAACATTTTAGGTAATGTCAGTGGTGTCGGAACAAAGAAAAACATGATTATTGAATTTTAACATTTTAGGTAATGTCAGTGGTGTCGATCTCATATGAAATATTAGTACCACCCTTGTGCACTGTATTCTTTGCTCTTGGACAATCTAGTATAGGTGACTTACACTAAGAATTTCCCCAGATATACATTTTATGTTTTTTTGCTGTATTTGGTGCGAAGTGAATTTAAACGCATCCTATGAATTAAGGTTACTACCTCTCTAGATATCGGACTTTCGAATTTGT
>JADBJO010003665.1:16916-25432 GCA_016801955.1 Conus betulinus | reverse complement strand
TACCTCCACCTATATTGTGCCCTACGTCACGCCTTCTGTACCCTACCTCCACCTACATTGTGCCTCCACCTGTATTGCCCACGCCTTCCCTCCCTACCTCCACCTACATTTGTGCCCTTTGTCACGCCTTCTGCTACCCTACCTCCACCTGTATTGTGCCCCTATGTCACGCCTTCCCTACCCTACCTCCACCTGTATTGTGCCCTATGTCACGCCTTCCCTTCCCTACCTCCACCTATATTGTGCCCTACGTCACGCCTTCCCTTCCCTACCTCCACCTATATTGTGCCCTATGTCACGCCTTCCTACCCCTACCTCCACCTGTATATTGTGCCCTATGTCACGCCTTCCCTACCCACCTGTCACGCCTACCTTCCTCCACCTGTATTGTGCCCTATGTCACGCGACTTCACTACCCTACCTCCAACCTGTATTGTGCCCTATGTCACGCCTTCCTTCACTACCTTACCTCCACCTATATTGTGCCCCATGTCACGCCTTCCCTTCACTACCCTACCTCCACCTATATTGTGCCCTATGTCACCTTCCCTAACCCTACCTCCACCTATATTGTGCCCTATGTCACGCCTTCCCTACCCTACCTCCACCTGTATTGTGCCCTATGTCACGCCTTCCCTACCCTACCTCAACCTATACCTGAAAACCCTACCCTACCTCCACCTATATTGTGCTCTGTGTCACGCCTTCCCTAACCTATCTCCACCTATAGTATGCCCTGAATCACTACCCTACCTCAACCTCTATTATGCCCTATGTCATGCCTTTCCTTCACTACCCTACTTCCATCTGTATTGTGCCCTATGTCATGCCCTCCCTTCACTACCCTACTTCCATCTGTATTGTGCCCTATGTCTTGCCTTTCCTTCACTACCCTACCTCCACCTATATTGTGCCCTATGACACGACTTCCCTACTCTACCTCCACCTATATTGTTCCCCTTTGTCATGCATTCCCTTCACTACCCTAACTCCACCTCTATTGTGCCCTATGTGATGCCTTAGCTTTTCTACCCTACCGCTACTTCTATTGTGCTCTATGTCGCGCCTTCCCTTCACTACGCTACCTCCACCTGTATTGTGCCCTATGTCACGCCCTCTCATCACTACCATACCTACCTCCACCTGTATTGTGCCCTATGTCGCGCCTTCCCTTCACTACCCTACCTCCACTGTGCTCTATGTCACGCCTTCCCTTCACTACCCTACCTCGACTGTGCTCTATGTCACGCCTTCCCTTCACTACCCTACCTCCACCCGTATTGTGCCCTATGTCACACCTTCCCTTCACTACACTACCTCCACTTGTATTGTGCCCTATGTCACGCCTTCCCTTCACTACCCCTACCTCCACTGTGCTCTATGTCACGCCTTCCCTTCACTACCCTACCTCCACCTGTGTATTGTGCCCTATGTCACACCTTCCCTTCACTACACTACCTCCACTTGTATTGTGCCCTATGTCACGCCTTCCCTTCACTACCTTACCTCACTCTCTATTGTGCCCTGTCACGCCTTCCCTTCACTACCCTACCTCCATCTCTATTGTGCTTTATGTCACGCCTTCCCTTCACTACCCTACCTCAACCTCTATTGTGCATTATGTCACGCCTTCCCTTCACTACCCTAGTTCAATCTCTATTGTGCCCTATGTCATGCATTCCCTACTCTACCTCCACCTGCATTGTGCCCTGTCACGCCTTCCCTACCCTTCCTCCACCTGTTTTGTGCCCTATGTCACGACTTCCCTTCACTACACTACCTCCACCTCTATTCTGTGCTCTGTCACGCCTTCCCTTCACTACTCTACCTCCACCTCTATTGTGCCCTATGTCACACCTTCCCTACCCTAACTCCACCTCTATTGTGCTCTATGTCACGCCTTCCCTTCACTACCCTACCTCCACCTGTATTGTGCCCTATGTCACGCCTTCCATTCACTACCCTACCTCCACCTCTATTGTGCCTTATGTCACGCCTTACCTCACTACCCTACCTCCACCCCTATTGTGCCCTATGTCATGCATTCCCTACCCTACCTCTACCTGTATTGTGACTTATGTCACGCCTTCCCTTCACTACCCTACCTCCACCTCTATTGTGCCCTATGTCACACCTTTCCTTCCCTACCCTATCTCCACCTCTATTGTGCTCTATGTCACGCCTTACCTCACTACCCTACCTCCACCTCTATTGTGCCCTATGTCACACCTTTCCTTCCCTACCCTATCTCCACCTCTATTGTGCTCTATGTCACGCCTTCCCTTCACTACCCTACCTCCACCTCTATTCTGTGCTCTGTCACGCCTTCCCTTCACTACACTACCTCCACCTTTATTGTGCCCTATGTCACGCCTCCCTTCACTACCCTACCTCCACCTCTTCTGTGCCCTATATCATGCCTTCCCCGCCCTGCCCCACCTCTACTGTGCCCTACGTCATACCTTTCCTTCCCTACCCTACCTCCACCTTATAGTGCTCCGTCACGCCTTCCCTTCACTACCCTACCTCCACCTCTATTGTGCCCTATGTCACGCCTTCCCTTCACTACCCTACCTCCACCTCTATTGTGCCCTATGTCACGCCTTCCATTCACTACCCTACCTCCACCTCTATTGTGCCCTATATCATGCCTTCCCCGCCCTGCCCCACCTCTATTGTGCCCCATGTCACGAATTCCCTTCACTATTCACCTCTAACTCTATTGTCCCCTATATCATGCCTTCCCCGCCCTGCCCCAGCTCTATTGTGCCCCATGTCACGAATTCCCTTCACTATTCACCTCCAACTCTATTGTCCCCTATGTCACGCTTTCCCTTCCCTAGCCTACCTCCACCTGAATTATGCCTATGTCACGCCCTCCCTATCCTACCTCCACCTGTATTGTGCCCAATGTCACGCCTTTCCTACCCTACCTCCACCTCTATTGTGCCCTATGTCACGCCTTCCCTTCACTACCCTACCTCCACCTGTATTGTGCCCTATGTCACGCCTTCCCTTCACTACCCTACCTCCACCTGTATTGTGCCCTATGTCACGCCTTCCCTACCTCCACCTCTGTTGTGCCCTAGGTCACGCCTTCCCTACCTCCACCTATATTTTGCCCCATGTCACGCCTTCCCTACCCTACCTCCACCTATATTGTGCCCTGAAACCCCACCCAACCTCCACCTATATTGTGCCCTACGTAACGCCTTTCCTACCCTACCCCTTACCTATATTGTGCCCTATGCCATGCTTTCACTACCCTACCTCCGCCTGTATTGTGCCCCATGTCACGCCTTCCCTACCTTACCTCCACCTGTATTGTGCCCTATGTCACGCCTTCCCTACCTTACCTCCACCTGTATTGTGCCCTATGTCACGCCTTCCCTACCTTACCTCCACCTATATTGTGCCCTATGCCATGCTTTCACTATCCTACCCTCCACCTATATTGTGCCCTATGCCATGCCTTCACTACCCTACCTCCATCTATATTGTGCCCTATGCCATGCCTTCACTACCCTACCTCCACCTATATTGTGCCCTATGTCACGCTTTCGCTTCCCTACCTACCTCACCTGTATTGTGCCCTATGTCACGCCTTCCCTACTCTACCTCCCCCTATATTGTGCCCTAAAACCCGGCCCTCATCCTTCCTGAACCCCATTCAAGTCAGGCGCAGAAATACGTCCCCCCCCCCCCCCCCCCCCCCCCCCCCCTATTTCCGTCCATGTCATGCCCTGAATTCCCCGGAACCTATGTCATGACTTGATACCCGTGCCTCCTACCATCATCACTGTCAAGCTCTGAAATCTGCGCTCCCTGTACTCTTTGTTACACACTGCATTGTTACACACTGCATTCCCGTCCTTTACACCCACCACCATGTTGTATGTTGCATTCCCGTCCTTTACACCCACTATCATGTTGTACGCTGCATTCCCGTCTTTATACCCACTACCATGTTGTACGCTGCATTCCCCTCGCTGCATTCCCCGTCCTTTATACCCACTACCATGTTGTACGCTGCATTCCCCTCCTTTATACACACTATCATGTTGTATGTTGCATTCCCCTCCTTTATACCCACTACCATGTTGTACGCTGCATTCCCCTCCTTTTTACATCATGTTGTATGTTGCATTCCCCTCCTTTATACCCACTACCATGTTGTACGCTGCATTCCCCTCCTTTATTATACCCACCATCATGTTGTACGCTGCATTCCCCTCCTTTATACCCACTACTATGTTGTACGCTGCATTCCCGTCCTTTATACTGCTGCCATGTTGTACGCTGCATTCCCCTCTTTATACTGCTGCCATGCTGTACGCTGCATTCCCCTCCTTTATACTGCTGCCATGTTGTACGCTGCATTCCCGTTCTTTATACTGCTGCCATATTGTACGCTGCATTCCCCTCTATACTGCTGCCATGCTGTACGCTGTATTCCCCTCCTTTATACTGCTGCCATGCTGTACGCTGCATTCCCCCCTCCTTTATACCCGCTACCATATTGTATGCTGCGTTCCCGTCCTTTATACCCACTACCATGTTGTACGCTGCATTCCCCTCCTTTATACCCACTACCATGTTGTACGCTGCGTTCCCGTCCTTTATACCCACTACCATGTTGTACGCTGCATTCCCGTCCTTTATACTGCTACCGTGTTGTACACTGCATTCCCGTCCTTTATACCCGCTGCCATGCTGTACGCTGCATTCCCGTTGTCATGATTAGTGATTCGATGTGTGTCATGATCGGGACTGGAACATGCATTTGATGTGATGATGTTGATAAAAATATGGATGAATGTTTTGGTGAATATTTGCATTTGTGCTGTAGGACCACGCTGTTTGTAAAGCTGTGTGGAAAAAAATTATGGTGTGACACTACGCAAGTGAACTCGATTTGAATTGGCTAGGACGCTGAGAGTTGAATTATGAGTGGAGTTCACTTTTGTGTGACCGACTGAATTACAATTTTTGAATCAGACCTGGGGATGGCTCGGTCAAGAGCAGACGCCGAATTCTTCTAGTTAAACCCTTGTGTGGTTAAGGGACTTTATGGCTTCCAAAATCAACTTTCCGGGACAAACCCCGGATGGTCAGGGGACGTAGGCATGCCTGACTTTAATTCCCTTTGCGTCTAGCTAATAGCATTGCCTGTTAGGCAGAACCACCCTTGGGGGGTGTGAAAGTAGGACTTGGGGTCCTGTGGCCTGCGAGAGGTCAGCGATGTCCTGTGTCCTGTGAGAGGTCGGTGGTGTCCTGTGACCTGTGAGAGGTCGGTGGTGTCCTGTGACCTGTGAGAGGTCGGAAGTGTAATCGCAGGCAGAAGTCTGCTTGGGCAATAACTTAGCGCTTATTCCCTAGAGACGAGTATCAGTTGGGAACGCTTGATTTCTTTAAAAGGAAAGAGACAATTGAAATAATGTCGGGGTAAATGTAACCGATATATTTGTAATGAATAATACTGATTTGTGAATAATTCGTAATTGATTTATGGACAATCGCGTGTATTGAAAATTACTGGGGGAAAAACATATAAAAGCAATATTAATTTTCTTGAGAAAATTTCGCTTTTTTAACCCGAACTGTAGGTAGTGGCGGCTTGGAGATACAAGATGATTTGCGAGTATCCGTTCGTGTTCACGTGGAATTTTGTGTAAGGAAGAGACAAGGAAAAAGAGAGAAAAGGTAAGAGAAAAGAATTCTTCTAAGCATTAATTACGGGACCTAGGGTTTCTTTCAGAACACCTCAGCGTCCGGAGCCTTGAGCGGCAGCCTCTCTGAACAATCTGGAAGATCGTCATACCCAGGAACATGTAGTATTGACTGGAGTCATAGTGTAAAAGAATGAAAGTGGAAAAGAAGAAAGTGTTTTGTCATGATGTATTAATTGGGAAAGACGTGATTGGAATGTCATGAAATATTTATTTATGTATTTATTATTTTGATTTTGATAAACATTATAAAGAAAGGGAGCGTTTAGAAAGAAAGCTTTGGTCTGTTAGTGTTCCTCTGATGACGGGAGTAGCTGCGTGTGCATGGAGTCAGCATGCCGAGTTCGTTACCGAGAGCGAAGAGAACGCGGTGTGTGACGCCCGTCCTTTACACCCGCTACCATGTGGTACACTGTGTCCGCCACACCATAACTAGGACATACCCTGCATCCGCCACACCATGACTAGGACATACCCTGCATCCGCCACACACCATAACTAGGACATACCCTGCATCCGCCACACCATAACTAGGACATACCCTGCATCCGCCACACCATGACTAGGACATACCCTGCATCCGCCACCACACCATGACTAGGACATACCCTGCATCCGCCACACCGTAACTAGGACATACCCTGCATCCGCCACACCATGACTAGGACATACCCTGCATCCGCCACACCATAACTAGGACATACCCTGCATCCGCCACACCGTAACTAGGACATACCCTGCATCCGCCACGCCATAACTAGGACATACCCTGCATCCGCCACGCCATAACTAGGACATACCCTGCATCCGCCACACCGTAACTAGGACATACCCTGCATCCGCCACACCATGACTAGGACATACCCTGCATCCGCCACACCATGACTAGGACATACCCTGCATCCGCCACACCATAACTAGGACATACCCTGCATCCGCCACACCGTAACTAGGACATACCCTGCATCCGCCACACCATGACTAGGACATACCCTGCATCCGCCACACCGTAACTAGGACATACCCTGCATCCGCCACACCATGACTAGGACATACCCTGCATCCGCCACACCATAACTAGGACATACCCTGCATCCGCCACACCGTAACTAGGACATACCCTGCATCCGCCACGCCATAACTAGGACATACCCTGCATCCGCCACACCATAACTAGGACATACCCTGCATCCGCCACGCCATAACTAGGACATACCCTGCATCCGCCACGCCATAACTAGGACATACCCTGCATCCGCCACACCATAACTAGGACATACCCTGCATCCGCCACACCATGACTAGGACATACCCTGCATCCCCGTCCTGCGTGTCCTCCCACGTCACACCCTGTATTCGCTCCTCTATACCCGCCATCCCCACCCCCGCCCCCCCCTTCCACTGGTTCACAGATGTCCCACCCGATGTGATCTCTGGATTTCCGAAAGACATCAACGTTTTTTCATCTCATCCAAGATTTTACAGAAGATAGATTTTTTTAACAAAAATTTCCAGTGTTTTTTTTAAGTGTATATTAAAGGGTTGTGTGAATTAGGTTATTTCAATCTTTTTTTTAAATTAAATGACTTGGAAGTTAACTTCAACGCGGTGACAGTCCTGATGTGGTCCTTTGCGGTCGGCTGGGCTATTGCCTTGCCTTGCCTTGCCTTACGCCCATCCTTGTCACAACCAGCATCCGCGTCCCGTGTGCCCACACCCATGTCACGCCCTGCATCAGTGTCTCACCGTACACCGTCGAATCACACAAAATGAAAAACCGACTGAACCACCGATTAACCGACTGTACGAATGAATGAATGAACGACCGAATGAATGACTGAACGACCAGCTGAACAAATGAATTACTGAACGACCGACTGACCGAATGCTGAACGAATGAATGAATGAACGACCAACCGACTGAACGAATGAATGATTGAACGACCTACTGACTGACTGAACGAATGAATGATTGAACGACCGACTCACCGGCTGACCGAATGACTGACTCAACGACCGATTGATCGACTGAACGAATAAATGACATAACGATTGACTGACCGACTGAACGAATGAGTGACTGAACGATCGACTGACGGAATGAATGAATGACCGACTAAAAGAATGAATGTCTACACGACCGACTGAACGAATGACAGGCTGACCGACTGAACGAATGAATGACCGAACGACCGACTGAACGAATGACTGACTGACTGACCGACCGAATGAATGACTAAACGACCGACAGAACAAATAAATGACCGACTGACTAAAAAAAAAAGGGAATGAGTGAACGACCGACTGACCAAATGAATGACTAAACGACTGACTGACCGAATGAATGAATGAATGAATGAACGACCGACTAAAAAAGGAATGAGTAAACGACCGACTGACCGAATGAATGACCGAACGAACGACAGACAGAACGAAAAAAATGACTGACTGACCGAATGAATGACTAAACGACCGATTGACCAAATGAATGAATGACCGACCGACTAAAAGAAAGAATGACTGAACGACCGAGTGACCGAATGAACGATGAACGAGCAACCGCCTATGACTGAACGACCGACTGAACGAATGTATGAATGAACGACCGACTGAGCGAATGACTGACTGAATAAGCGATCGAACGAATATACGAATGACTAAATGACCAAATGAACGAATGAACGCCTGAACGACCGATTGACCGACTGAACGTCTGAAAGAGAGCGATTGATCGACTGAACGAATAGATGACTAAACGACCGATTGAACGAATGAACGTCTGAACGA
>JADBJO010003665.1:0-14270 GCA_016801955.1 Conus betulinus | reverse complement strand
GAGAGAGCGAGAGAGGGAGATGAGAGAGAGGAGAGAGAGAGAGAATTCAGAGAGAGAGATGAACAAGATGGCACGAGTGGAAGGCCAGAAGGTGAATGACAGACAGAAACGACATGCAAAACGAAAACACCGATGAAGGGCAGACTGCAGAAAAAGGGGAGAACGTGGTCATGAACAATGACGACAACAACGACGACTGGAGAATCATCAGTCACAGACCGGAGGGGAAGAAGAGAACGCCAGAACTATAAATGAATGATGGGCCCGGGACAGAAAGATGGAGAGGCTGATGACTGATTGAGCCAACTGGGAGAATGACAAATGATTTGCAGCTGAACATGAAGCACGACAAACGACGGACGGAATGAGAACAGGAGAACGTGGTGACTGTGAGTGGCAGACGGGGTGGAAAAGGAGAACGCATGTATGATGAATGAGGAGGCGGAATGAGGAGTGGAAATGTGATGAAAATGAATGATGGATGGAAAGAGACAAGAGCATGCCAATGGCAAATAATAGACGGGATGAAAATAAGAGTGTGACCACTTTGAGAAACACTTGGACAACAGCGACACAAACAAGCCTTTAAATCTATGAATACTGACCGACGCAAATGACGGTCAGCACCACTCAGGACAAAGACGTTAACTGTCGCACACAGAAAGAAAACATCATAAGCAGACAGAAGAACTTTGCTTTGAACTCTACAGGAAACAGAGCAAAGGAGATCCAAGCGTGCACTTAAGACACTTGGAGATGACTTTCCAGCACTCTGTCGAGAAAATCGTTGAAACAGGGAAGTCCCTGAAACACGGCAAGGCTGCAAGCATTGACAACATCCCTGCAGAACACTTGAATGCGGCGGAAAGGCAGTAGCAATGTAATCAAAACAATGTTCAAAATCATTTTGAACAGGTTACAGTTGCAGACTGACACCGCTGTTGTCTTAAAAGCTTTAGTAGAGAACAGATCTTTTAACCCTTCGTCAAACACACCTGCAACACCACAAGGAGTTCCATCACGTCTTCACAGACATTAAAGAGGCGTCTAACAGTCTGTCCCGGGGTGCTCTAGACCGTTCTGAAGAAATTTGATGTCGGGACAAAGTTAACCAACAACATCCAGCAAGCATACGCCGAAATGACCTATGAAGTACTCTCAAAAGGCGGGACTGGAAAGTGGTCCCACATATCAGTTACGACTGGTCAGGGCGGGCCCGTTTACTCTGCAAACACTTTTCAACATAGTCCTGGACTGCATCATGCATGATCCATTTCAAGTCGACACAATCAGCACTGCAAGAATCTCTATCATGAACCTTTACTTTGCTGACATCTTCGGCGGCTTAGCGGGCACTGAACAGGAACTCACTCAGCTTGTTACCACTCTGAATGAAACGTCCATCAGACACAGCACGGACATCAACACCGAGAGGACCAAGCTAATGGCCTGCCGCAACACCACCTGCAGTACTGATGCAACCATGGATAGAAGCTATGTACTGTTACACAGTTCATATATCTGGGATTTATTTCAGCCAGGAACTCTTAAACAGTTCATATAACTGGGACTTAATTTTCAGCGATGGGGGAATTTAAATCGGATATCCTCTCAAGAGCAGCAAAGACATTAGTTCTGAGCGACTGAACCCTGTACAGAAAGACCATAACATGACACTGAAATACAAATCTGGCTCCTACATGCACGGGTACATTTCATTTTCCTACATACAGACCACACAGGAATCTGGAAGAAAGAACCCAATCACAGAAATGAGATATCACTGCAATATACTATAATCAGACAGACTGATCACATCACCACTGAACAAGTGCGCCAGACCATCAAACAGCACATCGGGTCATACAAAGATCTGCTGACACCAGCAAAGCGGAGAAACTAAATTGGCACTGTCATGAAGATCCAAGGCCCCGCTAAGATGATGACCCAGGGAAGTGTTGAAAGAGCGAGACCACGGAGAAGCCAGAAAAAAAATGGACTGACACCATTGCAGAATGGACAGGGAAACCGTCTGTAGAGCCCAAGACCACGGAGCACAACCGACAGAATCGGAGGACTCTGGTGAACAGTTCTTCAGTGCGATGCCCCAGTGACTTCACACGGACCTAGGAAAAGGAAGTTGAATATTAGTGATACCAAGCCAAAATTATTATTGTATTTTCAGATTATTTTTTAAAATCCAGAACGTGTGCTTGGATTGGCCATCTGTTAATGTTTTGTTGATAATTTATGTACACGGCTTTAATATGTTCTTGGGTCTCAGAAAATAAACGTTTGCGTTGTCAGATGATAAGATATATTATTGCTTTCACCTGCAGTCACAGCAATATAATCACAATCAAATGTGACCGGCTGGTTCTCTTAGTGAGGCATGACAGGCACTGCTGGACCTGATGAAACGAATGGAAGAACAAAATAGCACTTTTTGTTTAAGTTCATCTGTTTAACTTCTAACTGGATGAGGAAAGACAGCGTGTGTCAAGATCTTTTTTTGATACTTGCTGCCAGAATTTAAGAATACTTTTTTTTTCCTTTTCTTTTTGAATTCCAGACAAAAAGACTTCGAATCAAAACGACTAGTTTCGACAACTTACCTTATTCTGAAAGAGCCAGCTTTTTGGTATGAATTCAACATATTTGTACGTCTCGGATTGCCAAGAGCTAATTCAATGGCTCTACTGACTGTCAATTGTATCTTATCCTGCAGTCTGTACGGGGTTGATAAAATAAACTTCTTATCGATAAATCAGTTTTGATTGGGCGAGGCCGGTGGCTGTGGTAACGGAGGTTTATTATCGTTGTTTGTATCTTGATGCTGTAATGATCTTTTGATCTTTTCCTTGTTGTCATTATCGCAAATTCTCAGTACGAAATTGCGAATGGAATTACTAATCAAGTGAGAATCCCAAAACTTCGTCTTGTGAATGTTCTAAAGTTTGACCATCTAATACTCCATGTAGTAGCAATGATGTCAGATTCTCCCCGTTGTGATATAGTTACTAGTGTTTTCTCTCCCGAATGTGCAAGCCCATTTCATTCCATGTACATGTTTCACTGATCTCCAATATTTTGTGCATGATTTGATATCCTCATCTCCTTAAATTTGCATTTGTCTAGATGGAAATATCGTCTGAATATTAAACCATATGCATGTCTTTTGATGGTATCTTACGTAGGTCACAAGTCCGAATAGCGCACACAGTAGAAGTTACAATGACACGTTGAAGGGTATGGATATTCTGAAAAGATGACTAGACTTTGCCCGCTCTTAAACATTCAGATTCTCCAGATTAAAAATAAATGTCGATACAAAGCTTCGCTTATCCTACTAATCGTCACATTTTAGTAAAGCAGTTTTGCAAGTCATTTGTTATTGTAGGCTTTTAATGATAAATGCGACAATGTATTTTCGTTCATAACACAATTGAAAATAATAAAAGCAAGCTATATGAACTTCATAGTCAATGCCATAAAACATTAAAGCATCAATGAAGCTGAATAGTAAACACTACATAAAAAAGTTACAAGTACAGTGAGAGAGAGAAAATAGAGACAGACAGACAGACACACAGAGAGAGAGAGAGAGAGAGAGAGAGAGAGAGAGAGAGAGATAGAGAGAGAGAGAGAGAGACACGGCGACTAACGCGAAGTTAAGCCGTATTCCCAACATTGTAAAAAAAAAAAAAAAATAAATAAAAACAACTACAAGAAGAAAAATGTGGTTTAGTCGTGTTGGGTAAATTCATTCAAAAACAGTACAATTCGTCAAAACTACACAAACATATTTCACTTGAAAACGTACATTCACACACTGTCCCCGCCCCCTTCCTCAACACCTCTTCATCCGCATCTTCCCCCTGTCCTGTCGCTCCTCCACCAACTCATCAATTTACATGGTTGCGCGAAAATGCCATTCACATTCCCCCCCCCCCCCCCCCCCCTTCAATACACACACGAAACACGAGCGCACGCGCAAGCAAGCGTGCACACATACACACTCACACAACGCGCGCGGACACACACAAAACATACGCGCACGCATATACATACAAGCGCAAACAAATGCTCGCGCGCGCGCACGCATGCTTGGACATTTGCAAAAAAATGCGCGCGCACACACGCACTAATATATGCATATACTACCATGCGCACGCACGCAAAACGCACATATTACACAAACACACACACATGCATGCATGCACGCGTGCGCACACACATATAACCATATGCACGCGTTAAACGTACACATATACATATTTAACCATGTGCATGCGTAATACGTACGTCACACACACACACACACACACACACACACACACACACACGCTGGACGGGGAAAACATGAGAATGATGAATGTTAGACAGGGGAAACATGAGAATGATGAATGTTAGACAGGGGAAACATGAGAATGATGAATGTTAGACAGGGGAAATATGAGAATGATGAATGTTAGACAGGAGAAACCTGAGAACGATGAGTACTAGACAGGGGAAAACGTGAGAATGATGAATGTTAGACAGGGGAAAACGTGAGAATGATGAATGTTAGACAGGGGAAAACGTGAGAATGTTGAATGCTGGACGGGGGAAACATGAGAATAATGAATGTTAGACAGGGGAAAACGTGAAAATGATGAATGTTAGACAGGGGAAAACGTGAGAATGATGAATGTTAGACAGGGGAAAAACGTGAGAATGATGAATGTTAGACAGAGGAAAACGTGAGAATGTTGAATGCTGGACGGGGGAAACATGAGAATAATGAATGTCAGACAGGGGAAAACGTGAAAATGATGAATGTTAGACAGGGGAAAACGTGAAAATGATGAATGTTAGACAGGGGAAAACGTGAAAATGATGAATGTTAGACAGGGGAAAACGTGAAAATAATGAACGTTAGACAGGGGAAAACGTGAAAATGATGAATGTTAGACAGGGGAAAACGTGAAAATGGTTAATGTTAGACTGGGGTAAAATGCGAGAATGACGAATGTTGAACAACTTGAAAATGATGAATACTGAACTGTGGAAAATGTGAGGACAATGAATATTTGAGTAGGGGGAACGTGAGAATAATAAATGTGTAAATCGGGGAAACACGAGGGTGATGAATAATAAACTGGGGGGAGAAAGGGGGGGGGGGGGGGGGGGAAATGATGACAATTGGACTGCAGGAAAAGATGAGAAGGATGAATAATGATCCGATGGAGTTGGGTAAAACATGCGAATGCTGAATATTGAAAGGGAGGCAGGCGCGCGTGTGTGTGTGTGTGTGTGTGTGTGTGTGTGTGTGCAGGAAGGGAGGAGGGTGTGTGTGTGTGAAAATGATGAAAGATTGGACTGGAGGGGGGAGGGGGGGAGAGGAGGGGGATGAAGGGGGGGGGGGGGGGGGTGAGAATGACCAATGTTGGGAGTGTGGGGAAAGGTAAGGACAATAAATGTTGAAGTGGGGGAAACGTGAAAATGAGGATGTTGGACCGATGAAATGAAAAAGACAAGAATTATGAATATGGGACTGGTGGAACTGGAAAGGGAGGGAGGGGGGGGGGGGGGGAAGAAAGAATAGTGAATGCTGGACGGGATGACACTGTGAGAATGATGAATGTCGGACTGGCGGGGAAGAGAAGAAGGCAGGAAAGATGAATAATAGATGGAAGGGTGGAGCGACACTGACGAACGAAAGACGGACGAGAAAAAAGCGAAGGCAAGGGAAGAGAGTGAGAATGATGGCCTCTATAAAAAAACAAACAAACAAACAAAAAGCCACATCGTAGTAGTGGACACAATCGGCACAGAATGAGACGAAATAAGAAGGATGGGAACGCGTTAATGAGTGGCTGGCACGATGAGACGAAGAGAACATAATGCTACTTGCAGGGACGTGGGTGGGCGGGGGGGCGGGGGGGGGGGGGGGGGGGGGGGGGGGGGGGCAGAACACGTCAATGCTAATGAGAAGAAGAGAACGTGAACAATGATAACCGAGAGACAAAACGGGAACTGGGAAGGTGAGAAGGACGCGTGATGGAACGAGTGAGGAAAAGCAGAACGAAGATCAATGGAGATGAGAAGACAACGTGAAAACGGACGAATGAAGCTCTGCAGAACGAAGATCAATGGAGGTGAGAAGAAGACAACGTGAAAACGGATGAATGAAGCTCTGCAGAACGAAGATCAATGGAGGTGAGAAAGAAGACAACGTGAACACGGACGAATGATGCTCTGCAGAACGAAGATCAATGGAGGTGAGAAGAAGACAACGTGAACACGGACGAATGATGCTCTGCAGAACGAAGTTCAATGGAGGTGAGAAGAAGACAACGTGAACACACGGACGAATGATGCTCTGCAGAACGAAGTTCAATGGAGGTGAGAAGAAGACAACGTGAACACGGACGAATGATGCTCTGCAGAACGAAGTTCAATGGAGGTGAGAAGAAGACAACGTGAACACGGACGAATGATGCTCTGCAGAACGAAGTTCAATGGAGGTGAGAAGAAGACAACGTGAACACGGACGAATGATGCTCTGCAGAACGAAGTTCAATGGAGGTGAGAAGAAGACAACGTGAACACGGACGAATGATGCTCTGCAGAACGAAGTTCAATGGAGGTGAGAAGAAGACAACGTGAACACGGGACGAATGATGCTCTGCAGAACGAAGTTCAATGGAGGTGAGAAGAAGACAACGTGAACACGGACGAATGATGCTCTGCAGAACGAAGTTCAATGGAGGTGAGAAGAAGACAACGTGAACACGGACGAATGATGCTCTGCAGAACGAAGTTCAATGGAGGTAAGAAGAAGACAACGTGAACACGGACGAATGATGCTCTGCAGAACGAAGTTCAATGGAGGTGAGAAGAAGACAACGTGAACACGGACGAATGATGCTCTGCAGAACGAAGTTCAATGGAGGTGAGAAGAAGACAACGTGAACACGGACGAATGATGCTCTGCAGAACGAAGTTCAATGGAGGTGAGAAGAGAAGACAACGTGAACACGGACGAATGATGCTCTGCAGAACGAAGTTCAATGAGGTGAGAAGAAGACAACGTGAACACGGACGAATGATGCTCTGCAGAACGAAGTTCAATGGAGGTGAGAAGAAGAGGAGAAGAAGACAACGTGAACACGGACGAATGATGCTCTGCAGAACGAAGTTCATGGAGGTGAGAAGAAGACAACGTGAACACGGACGAATGATGCTCTGCAGAACGAAGATCAATGGAGGTGAGAAGAAGACAACGTGAAAACGGACGAATGATGCTCTGCAGAACGAAGATCAATGGAGGTGAGAAGAAGACAACGTGAACACGGACGAATGATGCTCTGCAGAACGAAGATCAATGGAGGTGAGAAGAAGACAACGTGAACACGGACGAATGATGCTCTGCAGAACGAAGTTCAATGGAGGTGAGAAGAAGACAACGTGAACACGGACGAATGATGCTCTGCAGAACGAAGTCAATGGAGGTGAGAAGCAGACAACGTGAAAACGGACGAATGATGCTCTGCAGAACGAAGATCAATGGAGGTGAGAAGCAGACAACGTGAAAACGGACGAATGATGCTCTGCAGAACGAAGATCAATGGAGGTGAACGAAGAAGACAACGTGAAAACGGACGAATGATGCTCTGAACGAAGTTCAATGAAGGTGAGAAGAAGACAACGTGAAAACGGACGAATGATGCTCTGCAGAACGAAGATCAATGGAGGTGAGAAGAAGACAACGTGAAAACGGACGAATGATGCTCTGCAGAACGAAGAAGTTCAATGGAGGTGAGAAGAAGACAACGTGAAAACGGAACGAATGATGCTCTGCAGAACGAAGTTCAATGGAGGTGAGAAGAAGACAACGTGAAAACGGAACGAATGATGCTCTGCAGAACGAAGGACGAATGGAGGAAGTGAGAAGAAGACAACGTGAAAACGGACGAATGATGCTCTCTGCAGAACGAAGTTCAATGGAGGTGAGAAGAAGACAACGTGAAAACGGACGAATGATGCTCTGCAGAAGAAATGGAGGTGAGAAGAAGACAAACGTGAAAACGGACGAATGATGAGCAGAACGAAGATCAATGGAGGTGAGAAGAAAGACAACGTGAAAAACGGACGAATGATGCTCTGCAGAAACGAAGATCAATGGAGGTGAGAAGAAGACAACGTGAAAACGGACGAATGATGCTCTGCAGAACGAAGATCAATGGAGGTGAGAAGAAGACAACGTGAAAACGGACGAATGATGCTCTGCAGAACGAAGATCAATGGAGGTGAGAAGAAGACAACGTGAAAACGGACGAATGATGCTCTGCAGAACGAAGATCAATGGAGGTGAAGAAGACAACGAAGACAACGTGAAAACGGAGGTGAAAGAAGATGCTCTGAATGAGCTCTGAAACGAGATCAATGGAGGTGAGAAGAAGACAACGTGAAAAACGGACGAATGATGCTCTGCAGAACGAAGATCAATGGAGGTGAGAAGAAGACAACGTGAAAACGGAAAACGGACGAATGATGCTCTGGAGAACGAAGATCAATGGAGGTGAGAAGAAGACAACGTGAAAACGGACGAATGATGCTCTGGTGAGAACGACGAAGATCAATGGAGGTGAGAAGAAGACAACGTGAAAACGGACGAATGATGCTCTGTAGAACGAAGATCAATGGAGGTGAGAAGAAGACAACGTGAAAACGGACGAATGATGCTCTGTAGAACGAAGATCAATGGAGGTGAGAAGAAGACAACGTGAAAACGGACGAATGATGCTCTGCAGAACGAAGATCAATGGAGGTGAGAAGAAGACAACGTGAAAACGGACGAATGATGCTCTGCAGAACGAAGATCAATGGAGGTGAGAAGAAGACAACGTGAAAACGGACGAATGATGCTCTGTAGAACGAAGATCAATGGAGGTGAGAAGAAGACAACGTGAAAAACGGACGAATGATGCTCTGTAGAACGAAGTTCAATGGAGGTGAGGAAGAAGACAACGTGAAAAAACGGATGAATGATGCGAAGTCAATGGAGGTGCAGAACAACGTGAAAACGATCAATGGAGGAAGATCAATGAGGTGAGAGAAGACAACGTGAAAAACGGACGAATGATGCTCTGCAGAACGAAGATCAATGGAGGTGAGAAGAAGACAACGTGAAAACGGACGACTGATGCTCTGCAGGAGGGCAACAGCTTTACAGCACGAAGGATGGCTGGGAGAAGAACATAAGAACGATGAATGACGGGCGGAATTGCAAGGGGGAGAACTGGATTGAGTTGAATGTGGTACGCCCATCCTACCGCTCAACACTGCCGAAAGAACAGCACTGCGGAAGAACAGGCCTGTAAAGTGTATAAGGAACTGGGTGTGGTAGAAAAGAAGGAAAGGGGAAGGGGAAGGGGGGGGGGGAAGGGGTCAGACTGCAGGACTTCAAAGGTTGAGGCGGAGGGGGAAAAGAACGAATGCAACATAAGAGAATGGGGAATATGGTGACATGATTAAAGTATAACAGGGGGTATGGGCGGTAATGGAAGGACTAAAGAATGAAAGGAGGGAGGAGAAACTGAAGGGCCTCAGGTTCAAATCCATTTAATATCTATTAAAAAAAAAAAAAAAAACAACTGCAGTGGAGAAATGCAGCTGGACGGAGGTGGAAACTGGTGGCGGCGTGTCTAATGTTTTCGGCATACCCCCCCCCCAAAAAAAAAAAAAAAATGTTGAAACGATAAAGTAAAGAGCCTCTGGAGAACATCAAGCAGTGAACCTGCAAAGTAGGGTGTGGAGAGAACACTGGACTGAGAAGTACAATACTCTGGTGTGAACAAGTAGAGAGTGGAGAGAACACTGGACTGAGAAGTACAATACTCTGGTGTGAACAAGTAGAGAGTGGAGAGTAAACTGCACTGAGAAGTACAATACTCTGGTGTGAACAAGTAGAGAGTGGAGAGAAACACTGGACTGAGAAGTGCAATACTCTGGTGTGAAACAAGTAGAGAGTGGAGAGTAAACTGGACTGAGAAGTACAATACTCTGGTGTGAAAGAATGCAAGTGGGAAGCACAGGAAAGCCAGTTTTAAAAAAGTATTTTGATGAGCATCAGAAAATCCTACGTGAGTGACAATAGTGGCAAAAGCGGGATGTTTATAAAGAGTAATAAACGGTATCCATTTCACTTGAAATATTTTGAGTAGATCAGACGTAAAACCATACCAGGGCTGTCAACATTTCTTGAATTAAAAATTTAAAAAAAAAAAAAAACGCCAGTTAATATCAAGACTTAGACTCAAAACTCGCATGGATCAAAATAATTCATTAAAAAAAAGGCCGAGAGCTGTTCAATCAACGCGATTCAGCATAGTTGTTTCAGGAGCCCTACCCTCCCCCCTTCCGTATCAATACCCACACCCACCCCATGAAACAGTGAGCTCAGGGTAAAGCACCCAGGCCGTTGTAACACGAGTTCACATGCGCCTGCGGCTTCCCTGTATTGATGTACTGATAGTATTGGTGTGGTGCTGCATAAACCCTCCACCATCCCTCTCTTCCCCTCCATCCCCACACCCCCTCCCGACCGGCCTTCCTGTTGCGGTTATCCGTCTGCCCTACCACCTTGCGGAGTGTTGACGCTTAACCTGGATATGACGTCACTCCGAACGTGGTCCGGGTGCCGTTTCTCTACGCAGGTCTGTACTGAATCAGCTTGAATACTAGTTTGACGGACGCGCGAGAAAGCTCAGCAACGAAATACTGTTTGAATAGCATCAGCGGCATCATAAAAGAAATCGCTGCAATGAAAATCTGCTGAATGCTAAGAGTATTGTGTATCACAAGCGATGTGTTTCACGCAACGGCAACGGAGTAACACTGAGCTGCACTTTGGTGACATTCAGAAAGAGTGAACAGCACACAGCCTGAGAAACTCAGAAACAGACGCCAACTCAACCAGATGCAGAAAGTTGGTCACTGAAAATGAAAAGAAAAAATGTACGGTGCTGACTACCTCCACAAATGAAACGGTGAATCAGGGGGCACTACTATGACAGTCTGCCTGTTGACCTATGGTACATGGAGCTAAACTGATGCTAGCCCCTTAAGCAAAAATGTCACGCAGGAAGTGAACACAGCACACGTAGTACGTAGAACCGAGAAGACGGTCAGGAAACTCTGTGTGTGTGTGTGTGTGTGTGTGTGTGTGTGTGTGTGTGTGGGGTGGGGGGGGGGGGGGGGGGCGTGCGTGCGTGCGTATGTGCGCGGCGCGTACACGAGTGCGTGCGCGCGCGCGCGCACGCGCGCGTGCGTGTGTGTGTGTGTGTGTGTGTGTGTGTGTGTGTGTGTGTGTGTGTGCACGCACGCACGCACACCCGTGTTTTTCATAAATTTCAGTTTTGAGAGTAAAGCGTCTGTTACAAACGTTAAACAACAATTCCAGAAGTCGGACTGTGGATGGCTGGAGACAAACGAGGGAGGCTCTTGTCAGACCATGCTCGTCCGGATTGATGGCGAAAAATGACAAAAAATGACAAAGTCTTGGCATATCGCCTCCACAATCACTAAGCGAAGAATGCTAGCGCTTTGAGGAGAAACGAATTACTCAAAGCTGAAAGCATTATTAGCGAGAAAAAAAACTGAAATGACAGTACTGCAGATGGGCACGGACAATGTTTGAAATGACAGTACTGCAGATGGGCACGGGGCAATGTCTGAAATGACAGTACTGCAGATGGGCACGGGACAATGTTTGAAATGACAGTACTGCAGATGGGCACGGGGCAATGTCTGTATGAAATGACAGTACTGCAGATGGGCACGGGACAATGTCTGTTTGAAATGACAGTACTGCAGATGGGCACGGGACAATGTCTGTTTGAAATGACAGTACTGCAGATGGGCACGGGACAATGTCTGTTTGAAATGACAGTACTGCAGATGGGCACGGGACAATGTTTGAAATGACAGTACTGCAGATGGGCACGGACAATGTCTGTTTGAAATGACAGTACTGCAGATGGGCACGGACAATGTCTGAAATGACAGTACTGCAGATGGGCACGGACAATGTCTGTTTGAAATGACAGTACTGCAGATGGGCACGGACAATGTCTGTTTGAAATGACAGTACTGCAGATGGGCACGGACAATGTCTGTTTGAAATGACAGTACTGCAGATGGGCACACGGACAATGTCTGTTTGAAATGACAGTACTGCAGATGGGCACGGGACAATGTTTGAAATGACTGTACTGCAGATGGGCACGGACAATGTTTGAAATGACAGTACTGCAGATGGGCACGGGACAATGTTTGAAATGACAGTACTGCAGATGGGCACGGGACAATGTTTGAAATGACAGTACTGCAGATGGGCACGAGACAATGTCTGAAATGACAGTACTGCAGATGGGCACGGACAATGTCTGTTTGAAATGACAGTACTGCAGATGGGCACGGGACAATGTCTGAAATGACAGTATTGCAGATGGGCACGGACAATGTCTGAAATGACAGTATCGCAGATGGGCACGGACAATGTCTGAAATGACAGTATCGCAGATGGGACGGACAATGTCTGAAATGACAATACCGCAGATGGGCACGGGCAATGTCTGTTTCACTACAGCTCCAGCAGACCACTAAGAGCATTTCCAGGGCTGTCAATACGCACCAAAAAATAAACAATTCACAAGCAACAAACAAGCAAAACACACAAAACGACAAAACCAGTCAGTCACTCCTATGAAGGGAAAACTCAGATTTACATACGGTTTACAGTTACACTTATTCAAAACACTAATTTACATGCTGCAGTCCCTCATTCGGGTAAAACAAAGCCATACCAAGTGTACCAACCACTCTCATCATTCGCCCCCGATTCTTCTTTAAAAACTGATAAAAAAAAAATCCTTTTGAGATAATTCCAATGCACCAAAAATACATCGAAATGCGTAATTAGTGAACAGCACCGCAAAATGGACAGCCAGCGCCTGTTGCACTGGTTCAACTTTCACAACCTAGTCGCCACATTACAAGGAAAAATTTGCATGTTACAAAGTTTATATTGGAAAAAAAAAAAAAAAAAAAAAAAGCTTTCCAGTCCATCGGAAGATGAACAGACCGCAAACAGAAAAATGGTTGGCAACTGCACAGACAGAAAAAAAATAAACCCAAATTTAAAAAGAAAGCAAAGTCTAAGAGAGTGACACAAAAGAAGAAATTACGAGCACCGGATTTCTAGAAAACTGGGGCACAATTTTACACTGGAAACCTCTCTCTCTCTCTCTCTCTCTCTCTCTCTCTCTCTCTCTCCCCCCGCATTCCTACGGGGGCGAATTACAGAGGTATGCAGAGTGCTTAACACACACATTAAAGACTTAGCCACACAGGCAAAAAAAAACGACAGTGAAGAAACGGAGAACAACAAAAAGCAAAAAGCAAAAAAAAAACAGAAAAGAAATTACGAGCCTACAAGAGCCCCGCCCCCCACCCCACCCACGACCTCGTCTTTGCCACAGAGGTTTCCACTGTACAAGGTGAGCTCTAGGGGAGATGGTGTGCTGCACACTGGCTCACAGGATGACCAAGATGACCGAGGAGAAAAAATAAACCCATAGTAGGGACGGTGGTCAAGCAGGTTTAGGAAAGTATCACAGAGAGAATCCTTACGGAAGAACTGTGTTCACAGGTTGGCAACACTGGAAAGTTGTTTCAGGATACTCGGAGAATGTCAGTTTGGGCAGGGAGGAGTTGAAGAAGGGGTCGCTCTATAGCTTTTATTTATCGGTAAACGTACAGACTACAAGGGCAGCGAAGGAGGGGAGACGAGTCAGCGGAGAAACTGTTCCGCCTGATTCACCATCGCAAGTGCAGGTCCTGCATTTTCTTGTCACTGTGTATGCGTGCGTGTGTGTGTGTGTGTGTGTGTGTGTGTGTGTGTGTGTGTGTGTGTGTGTGTGTGCGTGTGTGCGATATTAGCGCACGGGAAAGGAGAGGATGGATGGATGGAGTAGAGTAAATGGTAGGGGAGGGAAAGAGGACGGGGGGAGAAGTTTGTGTAATTCTAGCAGTGCAAGTGCGGTATGCCCTGCTCTGTCCCAGTCTGTCCGTCTCTCACTCTCTTCAACATACTCCGTATTGGGGTGGAGCTTGAGGTGTGGTGTAGTTTGAGGTGTGTGTGTGGTGTGGTGTGTGTGTGTGTGTGTGTGTGTGTGTGTGTGTGTGTGCACGCGCGTGCGTGTGTCCGTGTGTGCATGCGC
>JADBJO010003664.1:225000-230000 GCA_016801955.1 Conus betulinus | reverse complement strand
ATGCCTTACCGGCCATCATTTAACGACTCCTGTCTCAACTGTTGAATTATAAAATTCTAGAAACACCACTAATAATCTGTCTACTACATCACTATATTATCTGCTTATTCACTTATTCAACAGATTACAATAAACATGATACTTATAAGGACTCCATAACTTCTGTATTTTATTTCATTAATTTATTTTATTGTCACAGAACATAATCTAACTTCGTTTTTTTTTTTTTTTTCATGCGTTATCCAATCGTGCACTTATAGCACTCTCCATTGAAGATGGACATGCCTTTTTTTTTAGATAGATCTTTACTTAAGGTACGGCATTCTAAATGCCAACTTGCATTTGCAATCATGATTTTATGAGAAAATTGATTCAATGCAACAAAGTGCAGAATAACTAGCACGTCTGCATATTTAATTTCCGAAGACGCTGGCCGATGATTATCCGAATCCTTAACTGAATTTCTAGCCTGCACAGACCCATCAGTCCTTACTCTACACATCCATGTACAGCATTGAGACTACATCTTTAATTGCTCAATAAAACCTATAGAAAACCCAAAGGGTCAAGAATACAAGCATAGAACAATCAACGCTCATTTCATAATAACAATCCAGCATGGTCAAATGTCTAACATATACACATAGCCAAATACAAAGTACATAGTGCTTAGATGCTCTGCCTGAATACAGAAATGGAAAAATGCATCAACTAACATTTCTGGTGCCATCAGAACACCATCACCACACTTCACAGAACAAGGTGTAGTCCTCTCTATTTGAGATTTGGGGCCGGACTGAATAACTCAGTAAATTCCCAAGCACCCATGCTTCCCCTAGCGTCACCTAGGGACGCCATCTATCAGATCCCTACGCCTCATGAATATTTATAAGGGTCTTACAGCAGCTATTAACTGCAAACTTCAAATCACCTACAGGTCCCTCTAACCTTAGCATACAACCTCTTCTCAAACATTGGTGGTCCCAGGTCTCACAAGTTTGAAATAAGAAAATAGTAATTAGAACTATTTTCCTTAAAATCCCCAGGATGACCAACAACCTAAATAGAAAGCCCATCCCACAACTACTGGTCCCTCTTACATAATGGGGCTGGCACCTCCATAAACTTTCCCCGCTCTCTTCCCGGTCTAGCCGAGAGTATTCCCTCTTTGGAATTTCCGGCCCGTCGCCGATCAGTGCCCACAAAAGGATTCCTCCTTAGATCGCCACACAACTGGGCGAACTCATCGGGGGTCACCAGGCTACCTGCCTCGGTTAATTTAAACATCAACCGTGGCACTCCACAGTGGAAGCACACGGGAATCTCTAGTAGGCCTACACCATAGGTGGTGTACAATAATAATAGTAATAATAACTGACGAGCGACTTTTTTCATAAAAGAAATCAAGAGAAAAAAAAAAAAAAAAAAAGAGCTAGAAAAGAGGATACACAGGAAAAAAGAACGAAAGAAAGGCAGTGAAGAAGACTGGAGGATAGAAAGCAAGAAGGAAACATCGATAGATAAAAAGAAAGACAGACATCAACAATTAACAAAGAAAGAAATGCACACACCAAAACAAGGCCCAAATGACACAAAGTTGCCATCCGTCTGTCTGGAGAGACAATGGTGTTGCGCCATGGATCAGTCAGTTGTGGAGTTGCAGCGCTTGCTGTGGCTGAAGAGCCTGATCCTCGTGTGGCAGACTCTGTTGCAGTTGCTGCAGGTGAAGTCTCCGTCATCAGTGTCTGTGGGTGCCGACGCCATTCTTTGCCCGTCTGCGGCGCCTCCGTTCTTCCCACTGGGCCTCTCTCCTCTCCTCTGCTCTGCTTGCTCGATGCCGACCTTGATGGTGGATTGCCAGCTGACTCGGTCTGAAGCTGCTGTCTCCAGGTCTGCTGGGTCGAGGCTGCTAAAAACACAGAAATGTTCGACACAACAATAAGAAGAAGAAAAGTACAGAAAGAATGAAAGGAGAGACACAATGAGGATGTTTTTAACAAAGAGAGAAACAGACGGCAAAACAATGCAAAAATTGACAAGACATGAACATGGAAATGGTCAATGAAGTACAGAGAGAATGAAAGACGGATACGAGCAATTTTTCAACAACAAAAAAAAAAAAAAAAGAAAAGAAAAGAAAAGAAACAAGAGAAAAAAGAGAGAAAGAAAAAATATAAACAAAGCAACTCCAAAAATGATACAAACACATAAACTGGATTTTTAAACAGTAAAGTATAGGAAAAATGATAAAGGAAAAACAAAGAAAAAACAAGACTTTTTCAAGAAGAAGAAGAAGCTCAACAAGAGAATGGTTTTGGTTGTTTGTTTGTTTGTTCTCTTCGTGGACAACAAATGTGCTGCACTCGCCTCCCGTTGATCTCGTCTGGCCTAACTGGCAGACTACTCTTAATTAGGTAGATTTTGTTCCGCTGGTTCTCTCCGTGTTTTTGTCCCCATTTAGAGGAGGACGACTGACTGTTCTGTCACAGAAATAACACCTCGGTCCAATGGGAACAGGTCGACCTAAAGCTCTCGCCCCCTTCCGTCGGCAGCGCAGATTTTTCTCTGTGTGAGTGTGTGTTTGTTTTTTTTTCCCTTTCGTGGGAAGGCGAAGATAATCAGAGTACACTGCTTTCCCTCCAAACACGTACATGCATGCGTGCGTGCTTTCGCCCATGAGAGTATGTCTGTCTATGTGTGTGTATACGCGCGCGTAGCTGCATATGTTAGTGCCGGTCTGTTTGTCGGAGCATACAAGATTTCTGTTGTAATTACTTCCCTTGGAAGTGATGGTGGTGGATTTAGTTCGTAATGGAGCAAGAGTCACCGTACTTGTTCTTTTTAAGTAATGTTTACATTACTGTCACATTTAAGATTTTCTTTCAAATTAGAAACCAGAAATGATCAGAAGAAGCTTACATACCATTTTCAAAGCAAAAAAAAAAAAAAAAACATTAACACGAGGAATATTAGTAAGAAAAAACAAAAACATGAAAAAATAAAAAGAAAGCCTGAGCAGGACTGAAATAATTATGATCTATGGCTCTTTTTAATCCAACTTCGCCAATCCAATGTGATAACTCAATGTGATAAATCATGTTTCTGTTAACCTTCACCATGAAGACAAAGTACTCAGTTATATACTTTGTGATGTGTTTGGAAAAGTTCTAGGCCTATTCTAATAGTAATTTTTATTGGTAATGAAACGTGAAAGCCGTTGTCAAAAGCTATGATAGTGAAAGCGACAAAGGTAGTAGACACTCCATCGAGAATAATACTATGAGTTTGAACATATCTACAACTTTAATGTACGCGCGCGGTATTGTATATATTTTATTTTCATTTGTGTGCGTCCCTTATTACAAAACTATAAGGCTTTGCGCTGTGCAGATTTCTTTCTTCTCCCGCCTTTATCTCATTCCCTCTCTCACTTCTTATGACCAAGGACAACGAAAGTGTTGATCCAAACAGTTCAATACGCTACCGATGAATTGTGTTCTCGTAAAAATACGCACCGAAAACCGCGTCCTTTGTGACGAAGTTCCTTTCGGAAGAGGGTGTGGAAATTGAGTATGCGAATTCTAAACCTGCTTTTGTATTTGAGGGTGATTGCTTTCTTAATGACATTTGTTTTTCAGCACGAACATTTCATGTGACTTTGGCTTTCAGCAATTATCAGTAAATGGCATTGTACATAAATCGTACGTATTGGACAAATCATTATCGTTCAATTCTGCATCATGATCATTTGGCGCCCAATCGGAGAAGAGAAGTGACTGTTCCTTCTTCGTGTTCATTGTCTGCAATGTTGTTTGTCTGGCCTGAAGAAGGCCACAGAGGTCGAAACGCGTCATGGTTTGTCTTCTTTGTTTCGCTCCATTTCATCTGGCGGAATCTTTTTTTTTCTCTTAGTTCGTTTTTCAATTTCCACCTGCAGTCATCTCACTTTGAAACTAATTATTATCATTATTATTACCAGTGCCAGTCCCTCAGCTATGGGCCTTATGTTTTCATCCTGCGTCTGTCTGGTTGTTCATGTATGTCAGCGTCATTACGCACAGAACAAAACACAAATAACACTTGAGCAGCTATTGGAGTTGTAGGCAGGTGGTAGAGTGTGCACCCACGTCGTTGTGATGGTGTGGAGTGGTAGACAGTGCAGGCGAAGACAGACTGATGACGTCTTCCAATCGGACTACAGTGCAGGTTCCAGGACAAACTGCAAGCAGTTCCAGAAAGGTCAGCGTCATCAGACGGCGACACTCTCAGTGTTCCTGCTCAGCTGCCGGTCTACAACGTAGCCCCGGACAAGCTCATGACGTTCCGCAATGCATTCATAGTGACTTCAATCAAACACCAATGTTCATACCGTGTGGGATGAGCAACAGTGCCATCATTTCAACCACCCACAAGCTTTATACTGATCATGTACAGTGTCAGATTGCATCTACGCCCCCAATACAACAAAACTTCTATTTGTTCATAAAAGACCCAAGTTTCTGTCTTTACTGATATGAACGGGCGGTTTCGTGTTCTCTTAAGAAACACAAGAAGAAAGCATACTATCTTGGTCTTTGTCAACAATTACTTCCCTTGGCAAAACATCCTTGTCATCTCTCTCTCTCTCTCTCTCTCTCTCTCTCTCTCTCTCTCTCTCTCTCTCTCTCTCTGCTTCTGTTCACTTTGCCATGTTCGTAATAATTAATTGCATCTGTCTCTTTTTTATCATTAAAAAAGGTGAGCGTTCTCTCTCTCTCTCTCTCTCTCTCTCTCTCTCTCTCTCTCTCTCTCTCTCTCTCTCTCTCTCTCTCTGTGCTCTGGGGCCGTCTCCGTAGTCAGTCAGTCCTTTGCCGATAATCTCTCTCTCTCTCTCTCTCTCTCTCTCTCTCTCTCTCTCTCTCTCTCTCTCTGTCTGTCTGTCTGTCTGCGTGAACTGCGTTTCAGTCGAGCAGTCATGTATTGCATGGCTGTGTAGTTTCCTTCTTTTTTGGGGGGCGGGT
>JADBJO010003664.1:217500-220000 GCA_016801955.1 Conus betulinus | reverse complement strand
CACACACACACACACACACACACACACACACACACACACACACACACACACACACACACACACACACACAATTATAATTATCATCAAAAAGGTGTTAAAAACCAGACTGGCATTAAAACAAAGCAGTCAATTCATAGCACGTGCATTTTCTAAGTTACACATGGTTAAACACACCCATCCATTCCCACTTCCCCCTTCTACCCCCAAAAACATTTTCCAACACACAGTTCCGATGGCTTCCTCTTTCGTTGGAGCTTCCATGTCCACACAGACACAGACATACACACACACACACACACACACACACACACACACACACACACACACACACACACACACACACACACACACACACACACATGCGCGCGCGCGCAAACACATGCACACACACACACACACACACACACACACACACACACACACACACACACACACACACACACACACACACACACACACACACACACACACACTCACACTCTCTCTCTCTCTCTCTCTCTCTCTCTCTCTCTCTCTCTCTCTCTCTCTCTCTCTCTCTCTCACACACACACACACACACACATACACACACTCACTCACACACACACACACACACACACACACACACACACACACACACACACACACACACACACACACACACACACACACACGCACGCACACACGCACGCACGCGCGCACATGAACGTACATATTATTTTTTTTCCACACACAAACTTTCTTTCACACACAAACTCACATACACACTCACACACTCAACTATACACGCACATGTTCATTCACACACTCACTTCCATGTACATCCACACACATTCGCTTGCACACACACACACACACACACACACACACACACACACACACACACACACACACACACACACACACACACACACACACACACACACACACACACACACACACACACACACACACACACCTGCGCATGTATGTGTGCGTGTGCGTGTGCGTGCGCGCACACACTCACTCTTGCACTCCTGTGCGCATATAATGGAGGCGCTATGCAGGCAGACGGATTCCACTCTCGTCCTGTTGCTGCGTTGTACAGCCTGACAGCAGTTGGCAGAAAGGATTCCACTCTCGTCCTGTTGCTGCGTTGTACAGCTGACAGCAGTTGGCAGAAAGGAGTTCCGCATACGAGTGGTCCCGGCCTTTGGACAACGCAGGCGCCAAGAGCCCTCTCTGTTGGACCTGCAACACTGCACAGCAGGATGAAGTGGGTGGGTGGGAGGTGTCTGTCATGATAGCCATCAGCTTTTTGATGGCAGCACATTCAAAGATGGTGGTTGGTGTTGCAACGTTCGCCTTCACCACTCGTGCTGCTGTCCGTGCTATCTTCTCCAGCCTGTTGGTGTCCGCTGTCTTGGCGCTGCGACAGTCTGCGGTGTAGAGAGTGAACAGGACTGGTGATAAGACGCAACCCTGTGGGGCTCCTGTGTTGTTTTTTTTTTTTTTTGTGTTGGAGAGTTCTTTGCTCACCCTTACTCGTTGAGGTCTTCCTGTCATAAATCTGTAGATCCACTGGATCAGGACAGGGTTGACTGACATGTTCAGGAGCTTTTCAACCATGAGATGGGGCTGGATGGTGTTGAATGAATGCGCTGCTGAAGTCGATGAACAAGAGGCGTGCATATGACTTTGGTTTCTCCAGTGACTGTACAGGTGATGCAGCAGTGTTAAGATGGCGTCCTCTGTCTTCTTGTTCTTTGAATAGGCGAACTGTAGAAGGTCTTGTTTGACACCCGTTTTCTGCTTGCAGCAGCTGCAGTATTATCTTTTCAGCACACTTAAATGGTACCGAAGCCAGGGCCACAGGTCTGTAGTCATTCAGTTCTTTGGGGGAAGGCTTCATGGCGGCCGGAACAATAATCGAGGTCTTCCAGATGATGGGGATGGTTCCCTCGTCTACAGATCTTTGGAACAGGCGTGAGTACACAGGCGCCAGGGAATCACTGCAGGCTTTGATGGTCTTGCTGCTGATGTAGTCAGGACCAGCTGCAGTGTGGGTCCTGACTTTCCTGAAACAGCATCGGACTTCCTCTTCCCTGATTTGTACTGGTTGCGAAGGACGAGTCAGGGCTTCCTCCATGGCTTGCTTTTCTGCTCTTTTAGGTCGTGCTTGTCACATCGCGTGTAGAACTCGTTCAGTTCTTCTGCAAGCTTAAATTCCTCATCAACTTGCAGCAGTGGCCTCTTTGCTTTGTATCCAGCGATCGTTTCGATGCCTTTCCAGTATTGTTTGGAGTCACAGGATCTGAAGTTGTTCTCCAGTTTGGTCTTGAATTGCCTTTTGTCTTCCCGGATCTGCTTGTCGATCTTGTGTTGGACCGCCTTTGTCATGGAGTCATCGTGCTCTTGGAGGGCTTTCCACTTTTGGTGCAGCAGTGTTTTCAGCTATTTCGAGACCCACAGTTTGTCGTTGCCGTATATTTTGACCTGTTTGCTGTCGACGATCATGTCTACACAGAAATTGATGTAGTCA
>JADBJO010003664.1:172500-210000 GCA_016801955.1 Conus betulinus | reverse complement strand
CGTTTAACATCCATAAAATTTTGTGACTGTCTTGGTTTGTTTTCGGGTGAATGGTAATTGAATGATTACTGTATACACTGGTAAGATTCATTTGAAATATATATGCACTGTGACGAAGACTAGTTTAGCTAAAATAAGAGCCGAACGAGTTTTGGTTTGATTGTAAATAGTAGAATGAAATGGACATTGAATACTTCGAAGACGGATAGAGCTCTAGTTTATATTCATAGGTGTACAGATAATTTTTGTGCCTTGACTAATTAGACTTGTTAGAACTTTATGATTAGCCTTATCACGGAACCCTTAGATATACTTAAATGAAAATCCGTCACTCGCTACGCTTCAAAAAAGGTCCATTTCAGTGATCTCGAGTTTCCGGCTGTTATTCGTACTGAAGTTGTGCTGGGGGAAAAAAAAAAGAAACAGTAATTCATCTGGCATTCGCCCGCCTTTTGACATGATTTCTGGCTTTTTAAACATTCTCATTATGACCTTCGCTTCAGTTTTAGTGGGATGCGGCATGAAAGGAAGGGGGGGGGGGGGGGGGGGGGGGGGGGGGGGGGAGGGGGGGCACTTTCATGGATCCGCATGATGTGGATGAACAAAGACCAACACACCCATCTTGTACTTTTTTCTGTCAGCTGTAAAGACCTGATGATGAGTGCACTGGCCAGTGCACTGGCCAGTGGTCTGGCGAAACCACGCACAAAAGTGTACGAAGCAAGAGCATGTAATAGTTTTTAACAAAATTTTTTTTTAAAGTACCACTGTTAGCTGTGAAAGCTAAGTGTTTTGAGGATGTCTCTGTACCTACTATCACTGCAGAAAATGTCACAACAGTTTTGAAAAACATTTCAAGTTTCATTGTGAATATGAGATCACTGATGGAATGTGAAGTATATTTCTGTGAAGGCAACTGCAGCTGAATAGAAGCACAGTTTGAAGAGCTTTTTGCAGAAGTAGTGGGCCTGTCTTAAAATGATGTGAAGTGCAAAAACAGCCTGCAAGACAGTAATAAACCTTTGAACCAGTTTGAAAGGTACAACAAAACTATCAAATTCTGTCACGAGCAGCTCTCGGTCTCATGGTGACCTCAGTTTCAATATCCTCACTATATGAGTAAATCTATGCCTTCGGTGAGGTTTTGCTGGCAAATCAGTTGGACGGACATAGTAAAGGTCTCCAGGGGAGAGCTCACCACTACAAAGCAATAATTACTATCAGTAGGGGCTTGGTAAGTGATGTCATGTTTACGTTGGATCAGTAAAGGCATCACTGAACACAAATGAAGTGACTTGGCAGCAGTGCAGTGTCTCCTCTTGTGTGTTACCTCAAGACAAGTTGACATAGCTCTTTTGAGTTGCTGGTGGAGGGGCAAGTGAGGCTGAAACTCTAGACTGGGAGGTAGAATGAGCGGCATGGGTACAGTTTCACTGAAGTGGTACAGAAGATGGGACCACAACAAAAAATGAATATAAAATGAGTAAGATATTAAAATGGAAAGGAAAAAAAAAAGGAAGACAGTAAATGGGATAAAACAGGTTTTTACATGTGATGATTTTGTCATCACAACAGTTCAGGTGGAGAAAGACACTTGCACATTGAAAAATGTTCCTCTGCTGGTTTGCTAGATTATTTAAGATCATGATGAAAATTTCATGGACGATAAGAATCGGTACATGGAGAATAAGTGAACAAACCGGTTAGCAGATATCCCCAGTTGTCATAATCATCTGCAAATCATGTTGTTGACCTTAGGTTTCATATTTGAATATGAGAAGTAGTTGCTGCGAGTTTTCCTCACTCACTGTTATGTGTTTCAAAGATCTGTTGAAGAGAAACTTTATGTGACAGCAGTTATTTGTACTAAAATGAGGTCAAGTGATAAAGCTTTGCTAGTTAGACATAACCTAGTGCTAGAATTGACTGTTCATTCTATGGTTCAGAGATCAAGTGATAAAGCTATGCTATTCAGAGATTAATTAGTCCAGTGTGTGGTCAGGACGACAAAAACAAGCGTGCGAAGAAACCCATGAGGGAGCTGCGTATCCGCAAGCTCTGCCTCAACATCTGTGTGGGGGAGTCGGGTGACAGGCTGACACGTGCTGCCAAAGTGCTGGAACAGCTGACTGGACAACAGCCCGTCTACTCCAAAGGTATAGTAGAGCTGCTGGAGAAACACTTCAGCAAACATATTACATCCTTTATTATGTTGGTCTGTATCAGGGGCACCTGTATAACATTATACACAAATTTGTTCTTTCTTCCACACACACACTTACTGCCGGGTGCCATCAAGATTGCCACAAATGCAGTCTCATTTAAAAACCAAACTGATACAACAGTCTTGAGATCTGCATATTGACTGACTTTTCTATTTTAGTTGCAAAGTGAACGACTGCAGGCGGAAATCTGAACAAATCTTAAATAAATGTCAGCGAACCGCCCAGAGAGACATGGACAAATGAGTCACAAGACAAAACACAACGCGTTTCGACCTCTTACGTCTTCCTCAGGTGAAACAAAAACGAATAAAATAACAAAAATGCACTTAGCTTTGATTTGAGATCGCTTCAGATTGCTAATGAGTTCAGCGCTGAACTCGGAAGCAATCTGAAGCGATCAAAGCTAAGTGCATTTTTGTTATTTTATTCGTTTTTGTTTCACCTGAGGAAGACGTAAGAGGTCGAAACGCGTTGTGTTTTGTCTTGTGACTCATTTGTCCATGTCTCTCTGGGCGGTTCTCTGACATTTATTTAAGATTTTTTCTAACTTTCCCAGATATTTTATGGTTACCTGGGCCTGAATCTGGCCATTGCTTTTAACTTTTTGAATATCATGTGCGACCCCTTGTTGCCAAATTTTACTCCAGGGGCCAACAGGCTGAGTCGCACTTTATTTTATTTCATTTTACTTTTTAAGATGCGTGCTGGTGATCTACTTGTTTTTGAGTGAACCAGTCTTTTAGGAAGAAGAAAAAGAACACTACTGTTTTCTTTCCTCTACCCTTCTCCCCCATGTTGCTCACATACAGGGAGTTACACAAATACACCAGTATGACTGGCCCTGTCCATTCCGCAAGTCAGAATTGCTGCTGTTACTGTAGGACACAACTTCAGCATTGTCCATTGTAACTGAATAGCTGATTGATTAAAGCAGGTTGATTCAAACCATCCACTGCAGTCAGTTTCCATGTTGTCCTGTTCTCAGTGCTAAAGAGGTGTTACCTGTTCCCTTTTTGATTGTTTGGATGTGCTGGTAATTACATCAACAGATTACCAGGGTAGTTGGTATGCAGGAGAAAAACATATATCCTGTTGAGTGTTCAGCCGCCTGTGTGCGCTTGCCCACGCAGATTTCCATCACACCTTCCTGTCTGAGTTGGTAACGAAGGTGATGGAGACGTGAAGAAAAAGAAAAATATTGAATCTGACATGGGGAAGATGTAACGTTCCCAGTTGTAACTGATCAGGCCCAGTGCAGCTGCAAGTGTGGGTGGCTTGAGTGTGAGCAGGCATGAGGCCATCTCACACAGAGACTAGGCAGTGTCAGACCTCTCTCTCTGCACTTCACACTGCTTCTGATGTACTGCAGGCAGATTAAGCAAGCAACTGAATGTGATGAAAGGAAGGTTGTGACATTCACGATTTCAGTGATTCATGTGTAGCAGTTTTCATTATCTTCAGTGTTTTGAAGTCAAAATATGTTGTCCTGGTACAATTCAACATTTCAGATTGGGAGTGGGTGGGTGGGGAGATAGAAAACACCATTCAACCTTCAGGAAATATGATGAAGGGTAACTGACTATGTTTACAGGAAGAGGAAAAGTTTGGTGTCTGCATGATCTGCAAGTGAGCATTCTTCATTAGTCATAGAGGTTATGATGATGTATGCTTGTGGACACACATGTGCATGCATAGCTTTGCGTTTGTAAGGTTATTGTGCATACCTGAAAATTTTAGAAAATTGTGGTTTGATTTTTACATTATAAGTTCCTGTTGAAATGATTTTCGATAGGCATGTCTGCTTCCATGCTGGTAGGTATCCTGTCAGATTTTAGTTAAAAGATTAATGTTGTTTTGAAAAAAAAAGTCAGTCTGGGAAGTTGGTTGTTCTCACCAAGGTGCGTTGTTTTCTGGTGAAACCCCAAAGATTTTGATGTGATTTGACAGCTGCTGATTGATATTCACACAGTATTGTACTGTGAAAATCAGTGTTGATCCTTCCTGATAACTCTAGTAATCTTTGGATATTGTCTGCTGAATTACTTGTCTGCTGAATGACATTGGTAAAGTTACAAAAAGGGTCACGCAAAGAGCTGGAGGTTAACTGATGGATTGTTATGGAGGGGAAGTAAAGATGGTTTTGTTTAATGCCATGTTGCAGCCCGGTACACTGTGCGTTCATTCGGCATCCGCAGGAATGAAAAGATTGCTGTGCACTGTACTGTGCGTGGACCCAAGGCCGAGGAAATCCTGGAGCGTGGCCTGAAGGTAATGACAGTCTGATTCCCACAGGATCTGTTCAACTCCACCCATCCCTTTTTTTTTTTTTTAGACAAGATCATTGTAGATTTGTTCTTGCATCAGTCTGAACTGACAGTCTCTGCTGATTGACAGTGGCAGACTGGAAGCATGAAAAGTTGACATCTGATATTATACAGATGACTTACACATAGACTTTTAAAAGAAAAGTTCTGTATAGTGTTTGCTGTGGATACCCCTGTTCTTTCAGGACTTGCTTAGTCTTTTGGATCATGCTTCGGTCTGTGCAGAGTAACAAATCCCTTTTTCCTCTTAGAATATCTAGACTGAATGTTTTAAAAGCTTGCAGTTTTTCTTCATATAAAGATGTTTTAATAAAAGTTTTGAAGTAAAAAACGAATTGCTTGCTCCCCTTTGTGGCGTTGTCACATTGGAAAGCACTGTAAAGTCTGAGGAATTGGCTGCCTCATGGATATATCTGGATCAGAGTTCACCAGTTTTTCTGCATAAATGCTACTACAGAGCTTAATTTACACACAAATGATCAAGGGAAAAAACTTCAGCAAGCAGTTGATGCAGCTGTGTGTTTCGTTCGGTATGGGATTGGTATACAACAGGGATACTATAGGTTACCTGCAGAGCTGAAAAGTACGGATTTTTGCATTAGCTATATATAGACACAACTGGTCAAGTGACTCTTTTGCTTTCATATGAGAGTGGCAGTAACACTGGTTAAACAAACTTCACATTGTCAACAAGTGAAGTTGATTTTTGTGTTTTTTTACAGGTTGAAAGATGTATATGATACACAAAGTGCAGCAAGTAGAAAAGAGACATGGTTCCTTTGTAAACACGGAGTATTCAAATGACAGAAGTGAAGTTTTTGTGGTTGAGTGTTCATGACGCCTGTGACCATAGTGCTGCGAACTGTTGACCGATTGGTGTACAACTTCAGTGCTAGTAGTTTTACATTGACCATTGCTTTTTTCAAAACTTTTTGTTGTGTTTTATCAAAAGGGAGAATGCAGGTGGCATTACAGGCAAGCAACAGTGTTTGTTTTATGCTTTATGGTGTTTTATTGCCGTGAAGAAGACAGGTAAGTGTTACAGACGTAGAATAGTGTTTGTCACAAATGACAGGTTGACACCGCTTCCTCACATGAACATCAGATTAAAGCCATTTTTTTCCTGAAACGCACAGAATTTGGTGTCAGTCTCACTGGAGGAGAGAAAAAAAACCCACCTTTGCGATTTCTGAGTCAGTAGTCGGGTATGTCCTACCTTTTTTTTTTTTTCCAGAATAAATGTATAGTACAAGGAACTTGTCCTCCAGCTTTTTAATGGTTTTGAAAGGTTAAAACTTTTTCCACGCGGTGAGATTTAAGTGTCATCTTTAATGTCTGTGGACCGTTCATTAGACTGCCACTGACTAATGTATTTCAAGAAAAATGTTGCACAGTCTGTTGTTGTTTAAGTGACAGGATAGCACTGTGCTTCTTATTGCCTGGAAGATGCAGAGCAGTCATGCACAGATGACATTGTGATTGTTTCTTCATTCCCAGTAGAATGGCAGAGATAGTATTAATGGATAGGCTTGTACACAGCATTTTTTGCCTGCTTGTGTGCAGGTGCGTGAATATGAGTTGCGCAAGAACAACTTCTCCGACACAGGCAACTTTGGGCTTTGGTATCCAGGAGCACATTGACCTGGGCATCAAGTATGACCCCAGCATTGGCATCTACGGCATGGACTTCTATGTTGTGCTCTGCAGACCAGGTGAGTTCCTATCTGGATGACAGGATAGAGCTTAGTCTCTGCTGGCTTGATCTGTCATCACACTCTTTGCATTACTTTCCTTTCTGCGTACGCAGACCGATACTCCTGCGGACACTCCCTGTATAGACAGGCAGTGGAGTTTTGTGTGTGCAACAGTTTTTTTTAACAGTTATTTGCATTGCTTAAAATTCCAATCGGGTTTGACTGTGGAATATCAGTTCATGTGGGCGAGTGATCAGTGCTTTATTGTACACCATTTCTCATGCCCGGGATTCAGGAAAGTGGGCCATTCTGTCTCATCATTCAGTGCCGCTGCAGTGGCAGACTTCTAATTCTGATTATTTTAGCTACTAGTAAAGGTTGGCAGCCATTTTCAGTGAACTGCTTGATAATAGCAAGTCATTGTACTGTAGTACATCCACATGGGTGTACCTTGTTCTGTCCTGCTTTTCAACATCACTTGAGAGCACTGTGCTTTGTTCACCAGTTGCAACCCCAGGTGAGCTAGTCAAATGCTCATGGTGAGAAATGAGTGGTTTGAAAGCCTTTGCCACTGTTTTGGGGGTTTTGCTAAAAAAAAATGATTCAGGTGCTTTGCTCTTTCATGAATGGTCACTTATCATTAGAATCACAGATTTTTTTCCCTATGAACTTGTGTGTATGATGCTGGAGATAAAGTAACAGTGTTAATTAGTAGTTGGCATTGACTGGCTAAAATGTGATGCTGCCTTGTAAACAGTTCACATTCTCAGTGTTAAAACTGATTTTGTTGTTGTTGTTGTTGTTGCACAGAACATAATAATCTAGACATACTAGTTTGGACATAAAAATTATCAAATTTTGTACCCTCCACCAACGGCATTAGGCTTTGAAACAAATGAAACTTTTTAAGTAGCTGAATCATGAAAGATTTGTTCTGGGTCATTCGGCAGCATGGGTGTGCTACATTTGTCAATCATTGTACACAAGTTCAAAGGTGATTATCAGCATTTCAAAAGGAGGTCAGTGAGGATGGGGAGTTTGACACATGAAAGTTTAAATATTGCTTTGTGGTAGCAGTTCTGCGATTCTGAATGCCTATGATTTTCAGGATGTCTTCAGCATACGCACATGCACACATACCACACAATTTTGAAATATTGCAATGTTTGATCAGAATAAAAAACAAACAGAAAATGTTTGGAGCACAGGTGTAATAAGGTCCCGTTCTTGCTGGTTGCTGGGTTATACAGTTGTTAAAGATTCAGGGGGGGGGGGGGGGGGGGAAGAGTGAGGTACCCACTCAAGGCCTTTGAAAAGTGAAATCCGAGATTTGTAAAAGTGTAAATTTTTTTTTTTTTCTAGTTAAAAAAAAAAAGAAAAAAATGCGAGTGTTGCGTGGACTGAAAGACTGACCTCTGGAACTTCTTGGTAACTTGTGTGTAGAAATAAAATAAGAAATTGGTTCCTACCAATATTGGTGGCATGACCTGTAAATTCTGCTTTAACCCCTTCACTGCTATCATATTTTGCTAAGTCCCATGCTAGACGAAACAGAAAGAGTGTTGAATCATGACAAACGGCGTTCGTCAACTGAGCATTGCAGACAGCACTTTTTATGACGAACGCCGTTCGTCAACAGCACAGTGAAGAGAGTTGGTCGATTGAAGCAGGCAGCACCTTCTGTGAAAGAAATGTAAGGTTATATGTAAGTGTTTGATGTAAACAGTCTTCAGTATGTGTTGATGTAAGCAGTCTTTGGCACACATTGATTTTGGACATTTTTTCCAGCCAGGTCTTTAAATTTGTTTTAAAAAAAAAAAGTTAGTTAAATTCATGTACTTGTTGGATAACAATCCTAGTCTTATTGTTGATGGTGTGACCAGGTTTCAACATCTCCCAGCGTCGTCGGCAGAAGAGTAGAGTGGGTGCTCCACACCGCATCTCCAAAGAGGAGTCCATCAAGTGGTTCCAGAGCAAGGTAGGTCACGCCGCTTTTCCTACATGAATGGCACCTTCAGATCCTTTATTTGCACTGTCGGGGTTCCCCCTCACTTCATGAAGAGGGTGGTTTCACCCCCACCCCACCCCCACCCAAGTTCTACTACTACCTGTAGACATTTCCTCACAGAGAGTTCACACATCTGAAGGGAATATCGTAATGCAGTGTTCACTGTAGAAGGTTATCGTAGGGATCAAAATGAACTTGTGTCCTCTAACCTGGGGTTCAAATCTGAAAACGGGGGTTGAAATATCAAAAGACGTGTTAGCATTTTTTTGCACTTAACGGTCTTTAGCCATGCATTATGATTTGCTTTTTTCTGTTCTGGGTGTGCGTCGTGTTAAAAAATCGCCAATGAATGACATCTGTGTAAAACCACTGGATGATACAGCTTGCTTTAGTATGTGTGAGATGGACTAGTCTCTGGATTTTCACAGTATTCTGTGTACTAACCTCCACCTGTCAGCAGTTTAAGTCTTACAAATTTAAAATGTGTTTATCCTTTGCCCAGTAGAGGTCTAGTCGCCAGGTAAAAATAAGAAGTGCTAAAACGGTGGAAGAATCAATACTTGGACACACACACACACTGTGCTTGTGTGTGTCATGCTATCCACTGTGTTCTGTCTGTGCTTGTCTCATGCTATCCTCTGTGTACAGTTGATGTCAGAATGCGTTTCATCTACTGAAGTACACTCCAATGATGCCATTTTAGTTGTCACTGGAACAGGAAAAAGATGAGCATTGCTCCCAGCTGTTGGTAACAGGCAGCTTTTTTTTTGTGACAAGGATGATGATGGGAAAGAAAACATTAAAAACAAGATACTGCCTTTGAGAATGAGATATAATGCCTGTAATACCTTTCAGAACGAGATGTAATGCGTGTCAGGTGAAAAAACTACTCAAGAACCAAGTCATACAAAGAGAAGAAAAAAACAGAAGTCATACTTGGTGTGATGCCCTTGACAGATGTATGAATGTGGTATGTATTTGCTGCTTGTTTTAGCATATAATCTTGAAGGATATCGAGTTGGATTTGTGTTGGTTTGCTGTTACCTTTTGTTGACTTCTGCTTTATTTATGTTTTCAGTATGACGGAATCATCTTGCCCGGGAAGTGAGCCACAGCAAGAGTGAAAAGACTGGGAAGGATTGTGTTGTCTGCAATAAAGCTATACACAAATTAAATGAGACGCCTTTATCGAATTAGGACGGAAGAGTGTAAAGTGTGGTGTGTGTGATGATTGGTTTTGCAGTTTTACTGTAGTCCAGACCACTTCAGAGGCTGTATTGGGGCAATGTGCTACTTTAAAATAAAATTACCTTCTGACTCGGTCCAAAAATCATGCAGTTTATTAGTTGTGCTAGCTAACTCGTGCATGCATGCTAGGCTGAGCTGTGACCCTTCTGCGGTGCCGCTGGGAACAAGAGGAGCTGGGAACTCTAGTGTAACAGCAGTTTTCCCCATCCTGGTTCTGGCCTTAGGATATTATGCAGAGAGCCACTGCATGCCTGTTGGCTCTTCACTGTCGACTAATGAAGCGTTGTGGCCAACTACAAGACGGCACATTTCTTCTCTCTTGAAGAAACCTGAGAAAACTCCAGATCCTTTCTGCCAGATTTCGACCATCATTTTGACAATGATAGTAATACAGGGTCAGGCGCAGCCCTTTCTACAACACCTGGATTACAGCACAACGTGCAATTTTCTGGAAGTGTGAGTTGAAGTCTGTGTAGTGAACATATTGCTTCAAACCCTTCATGCAGAGACGGAGTAACATCAAAGACAGCAAGCAAACAATTATCAGAATCTTTTTTTCAAGAATAATGTACTTGTGAACAATGCACATACTTGCAAAATCCACACATATATTTCTAATAATCGTTTCAAAGTGACTATGAGAACCTTTCTTTCTCAAGAACAATATGTACACGGACAATCCACACATTTCTAAAATAAATAGGACAATCCACACCCATTCCTTGTCTAATAATTTGAAAGCAACTTTTTAACTGGTCAGGTTAAATGTAAGTGGTTCAGCAGAAGGTCCTCCTGTGTTTGATGTAAATGCATCAAGTCTTGAAACAACATAATCCTGTACATTTTCACACAAACAGATATTTCACTTCATATGTAAATTGTCAGTTGATTAGTTTTATTTGGCTGACTAGGAAAAACTGGAAGTAAACAGGAGGAATGAACAGCAACATGCACTCTTTTTAAGTTCTGCAACACCTGCTCTTTCAAGTTTGAAACGGAAAAGTCTAATTCAAGGTCTCTGGCCTGTGAACACTCACTGTAAGAGTTTTACAGTCTGCAAGAGATTTTTTTCATGTTCATACAAATCTAACTTATTGAAAACTAAAAAGAAGGAGGAAAAAAAAAACCCCACTAAACTGAAGTATGTAACCAATCACCTGACTGATTCTGAATATGGCTAGCAAGTTGCATACATGTGCAGTGGTCTTACAGTCTCAAACTACAGAGGGGGACAAAAAATCTAAAAAGGAGGTGGTGGCAATTTGGCAGAGAAGCTAGAGAAGCCCCAATTAGATTATGTCCCTTTGTGCAAGCATGCTTGTTTTTTTTTTCCGTTCTACTCAATGCGTGCAAAATTTGGCAAGACTGTCGTCAAAATACGCAGATCTGACCTTCCTTCTGCGCCTCACTGTTGTTCCAGAAGGACAAAGCACCGACAGTCTGACAGAGCAGTTTTGCAAATATCAGCTGACATGTGGGGGGGAACTCTTGGCAGACAGGACTGATTCTACCTGGAGCAACATTGCAGTTGCACATCCTGAATTCAAGGGGCTCATGATAGGAGTTGAGCAACAATTCCCAATTCAAGTTCAGAATGTGAGAGGGGTTTTTTTCCACTGTGAGGAAATATGTCGCAGAGCAAACTGTGTCCATGAATCGAGACACTATGGTGGCGATCCAGGTTGTGACGGCCATTCCTAGTAGTTTCTTTAGATAACAGCAGACGGTACTCCAACAGGGACCTGCAGAATCTCAGAGCACATACTACCTGTCCCTAAAAATGAAGTGAAATTCATCATTAGGTTGAACTTTTTTAAGACTTTTTTTTTTTTTTTTCAAGTGTGCTGTATTTTGGCCTACAGACATGTGGTTCAACTGACTGCACTGTAAGTGTGCTGATTTTTGTAAGCTCCACAGCTATTGTGTAAAAATTTCCGTGCCGTTTTGAAAATATTTTGTCATCTTCATCAGAAGATAGGCCTGTGTAAGAGTTAGCTTGCTACCATCTTCAGTTGAACTGCTTCATTGCCTCTGCCGTCTTTCTCATGCCAGCTTAGCCTGCTGTCTGCTACTTTTACACTCCTCGTTATAACCATTTTTCTAACTATCAAGTGAACTGTTGCACCGCTTCTGCCTGCTATCAAATGAACCGTCTCACTTTCATGTGCCAGCCTCTTCATGAACCACTTTCTAACATCTGCCTGCCGTCAGGAGAACTGACTCTGCAGTCGACAGTGTAAATACTCATCTCTGGAATGTCCACCATTGTTTAAGGTAAACTGCGCGTATGTGTGCTTAGCATGTACGTGTGTGATCCTGCATGTATGGGTAGTCGTACTGGAATTTACAGTATAAATTTGTGACCCTGAATGCTCGGTGATGGTGATACGGACAGTTGCTCAAAACTGACAACACAGACCACCTTGACTACTGAAAAGTAAGGCGAGGGGTACACGGGTCTGCATATGATATCCCATCTTGGTTCTCTCTCTGTTAGCTTACAAGTGACAGTAAACGGGCAGAGAGAAAGAAGAAATAAAGGATCAGATTTTTTTTCTGTTTAGAGATGATGGTAATGAAAAGAAATAATTAATCCTGAATATAAGACATAATAATTATAAAAAGATATAATTAATCTGAAATATAGTGTGTAACTGCTGTTCGATATCTCTATGGACAATGTTCAGAAATCTTATGACTGTGGGATGAACTGCTTGTTGGGAACTGCACAAATGATCGAAACAAATATACCTTTTGTTTCACTGGACTTGCACATCTGCTGTAAATACACACACGAACACATGCTGACATGTGCATGAGCACCACTTTTCTTTCATTTACGATCAAAAGCAGCAGTTTCTCCCATTTCATTTCCATGTTCTGGAACATGTATGCTGAAACAAAAGACAAAATCTGTCCCCCTCCTGGATGTAACTTTACCATTAAAGCTATGGCCTGGTGAATTTATTCATGAATTCATTATTATTATATTTCATTATACATGAACTTAAGGCCCTGGTAATTTTCCACTTCTCACAACACTTAATCACAGCTAGATCCACTCGCAGTTCTAACGTTCAGCTTTTCCACTGGGGCTTTCTCTTTTCGATGAAAGCACCAATTCCTTCTTGTGAATCCCGTAACTCCAGATTGTCCACCATCACTTTTTCTGCAAATCTGGAACAAGTCGGAGAAAAGATCCAGTGAAGGTAAAACCACTTAAAATTATTCTGAAGGAATAAATGCATACCATTAGGGAGGATCGTGTAAGAAAACCAAACCAGCCATTTTAAAAATTCTGTGTCTATTTCGTAATATTACATGCCACATTCACTGGGGATCACTTGATTTTATAGGATATCTGTGTTTTCAGACAGTTCCCTGTATTAAAAGCACCAGATTTTTTTATGAGTTTACCTAACTAAAAATTCTACCTTCAAGACGAGAAACCATCACAATTCCAGCATTCAGTTTGTATGACAATGAAAAACATATTCACTGCATTCTTCTTATCCCTGGCAACAGTAGTATGGCAAACTTGTTCATCATAACATTTTGCCATTTTTTTAAAAAATAAGCTTGGAGAAAATATGAACATTACTGATTACTTATTGATAATAATTAAAAAAAAAAAATAATGGGGGGAGGAACCAAGAGATGAAGGTCTTGAGCGTGATTGCACTTGCACTGTGTAACCTTGGTTTTGTCTTGGTGTGCTTTAACCAGACAGCGACATCTTGCCAGCTCTGGTGTGCCAAACCAGGTCTAGCTGTGTCCAAGTCTTCAATAACCTGCCAAACCATGTCTAGCTGTGTCCAAGTCTTCAACAACCTGCCAAACCAGGTCTAGCTGTGTCCAAGTCTTCAACAACCTGCCAAACCAGGTCTAGCTGTGTCCAAGTCTTCAACAACCTGCCAAACCAGGTCTAGCTGTGTCCAAGTCTTCAACAACCTGCCAAACCAGGTCTAGCTGTGTCCAAGTCTTCACAACCTGCCAAACCAGTCTAGCCAACTCTTCAACAACCTGCCAAACCATGTCTAGCTGTGTCCAAGTCTTCAACAACATGCTAGTGTGTCTTCAACAACAGCAGGGTCAACAGGCCCTGAAATGAAAGAACTGGCGAGAGAGCTTGAATTTGAGCTTAATCAAGCATGCTCATGAATCGGGGGTCAAAGTTGATCTGTACTGATAGAATGTTCTTCTGTAGCTCTGTTCTCGTTACTGGAAACTCGGGTACTTCTCTACCCTATGATGAATGATAGTTGGTGAAAACGAAGGAATACCCGCCACTCTGTCCAGCTTTTACTAAAATTGGGAGTTGCCCTCTATATAATGATATAATAATAATGAGAACAATTTCTATAGTGCCCATCCTAAAAACAGGCATTACAAGTTTTAACAAATCAACATCTAAAATATACGCACACGTGGGCACACGCACAGGCACACACACGCACAATTCTGCATTCATGAGTCAAAAAACATGCATGCACTTGCACACATGCACCCTACCCCTCTCACTCTTCGCTAGATGTGTTTACACATGCTGTGAAAAATGCACTCATTTTTTAAAAGTACACCCAAAGCATTTTAAGGGTAAACGGACCTGATACAGTGACATGGGCTGGATTTTAGTAGGGAACTCTGGCGGCCTTGGGTTAGTAGGAATAGAAAACTTCCAATCACAGCAGATACTTTATGTTAATTGTTATAGCCCTGTAAGACCACTGCAAAAAACATCAAAGGGCATTATTTACTTTTATGTTGAGAATAATTTGTCATTAGCGGTGAGAAACAGAAGAGGGAAACTGGTGTGCAACTCGCTCGGGGAAACAATGAGTAGGCAAACAAGCCCTACAGATGTCTGTTGAAAATAAGTGAGCAGTCGCTCTGAAACACTGATCGATTCTAGGTGGAAACTTGACCAGAACCCTCTGGTCCCAGTCACAGTACAGATGACCCCGAAGACTGATAACCCTTTCTCTCCTGTCGACTTGTTGGCTTTAAACCATTTCACTGAACTAGCAGGAAATACCCTTTTTAAGGCAAGTGACTACTATTCAGTCAAAGTCCATTACATTGGTGGTTTCTGACGGCCTCCCTGCAATCAAGATGCCAAAGATGAGTGAACTGTGCAATTTCTAGTAAAAGATCGGGGGTTCATACCAGAACCCTTTCCAGACGAAACAGTTGGAACCTCGCTGCACACACCTTCTCTGGGGGGCATAGCCAATCGTTTGATAAGATGATTGTACAGTGTGCCCCTCGAAATGATTACTTCAAAGTGGTGGATTAACATGAAATGTCTTGCTTTTCTCCTGGCAAACCAGCTACCAGTGATGAAGGATAACAACTTTCGGTGTGATGCAGACTGGCACTGCGTAGTTCCAGTCTGATTAGAAATGCACTGACAGGAGACGATGATGAGCCACTGTGGTTAACTGGGTGCTGTGACCACATACCTTCCCCGGGTCCACGGTATCCACATGCAAGAGGACATGCTTCAACACCATAGAGCTTGAACGCTCCACCCAGAGCTCCCTGCTCCCAGTTCCCAGTTCTGTTTCTCCAGTCTCCCTCCAAACATTCCATATTCTTCTTCCCTTCTCTCTCTGTCAGTGTCTGCTAACCTTTTGCAAAGACACACACACACACACACACACACACACACGCTTTCTTCTCTTTTTTTTCATACTTGTTCACGTTGCATCTATATACAATCACACTGAACCGTTGATTGCAAATTCCTCTGGTCATTGGGCCAGGGGAACAACTACAGTGACAAGGTCTGGAATTTCTCTTACATGTGCTGCAGTCTTGCACATGACGTGCCACTTGTGATGGTCTTCCTCTTGATCCGACTTTTGCACCTCCTCCTAGGGATCTTTAAGTGAGTTTTACGCTCGCTCGGAAAGCATGCTGAGCAACTGCACTTCTGAAACTACATGTCATCCCAAAAATTTCTTGAACACTTTTTTCCTCCTTTCCAAATAACGTGTGTGGCACTGATTCGGACAAGACTACATACAGCCTTGACATGGCCCTTTTGTGTCGGCATGGCTACAAACAAAATGAACTGAATCCACACTGTTGATTCATGGGAAACCTTATCAGGGACTGGTGGGGGAGAATGGAAACGTTCCAATCGTAAACGCGGTGTTTTCAAATTCACTTCCACTTCAGGGCAAGCTTCCTTTAACGTTTACCAGACTTTCCACTACATATTTTCAATATATATGCGGATCTCTTGTAACCCACATAGTTCACAAGGCTTTTGCCTTTATAAAGTACCAGTTTTGGAAGACCCAATTCATCTGCTGAGTGAGACATTGGAAAGCTTCCAAGAAACGTATGGTGATGAAGCACCACACATGTAGTCAAAAGCGACAGTGACGTCTAGTAAGGATTAAAACATGTGGGTCCGGTCAGACCCATGTTCCTGGAGTAGGCTATTCAGATGACAACATTGACTACTTTTTCGTTGCCTTTGCAAAACAAAAGATGACAAATAGTCAGATTGGAAAAAAAAGTTCTGAATACTTCACGAGAGATTGTTTTATTGTGTCTCTGGGCCAAAAGACACGTAAAGGTCAGGAGATACTCTCCCTGCAGGGGATGAACGAAAAAACGAAACATGCATCGCTTTTCTTCCACTTCAGACTGACTGATGTGTGAGCTGATAAAAGAAAGCCAGCTGTACCTGTACGCAGCCCGTTTCTCCAGGCTCATCTGGGAGTAGAAAGCTGCCTTCCCCAGGGCGGTCACCTCTTTGCTGAAGTCACAGATCTTGCTCACTATTTTCTGCGTCTGGACAACAATCGTCAACAACAAAAATAAGAACAAATACCCAATGCATTCCGATTTCATCTTGTTAAATGTCTTATTACCGTTCATTTCTAACAAAACCTTGCAACTTCCAATGTCTTATTCATTGCTAGTTCTTTTCACAGTTAAGATCTTGTTACTGATACATTTTTAACAATGCTTTTAAAAGTTACAGTATCAATGTCTTCTTGAGAAGGTACCTTTTGAATTCCAATGTCTTATTATCCATCCAGACAGTAATTTTAAAATTTCCTTCATTTTATTTCGACTGAAACAGTATTTCCTAAACTCTCAGACTCTTATCCTCGATTCAGACACCACTTTTCAAACTTCCAATGTTTTGCTATCAACTTTCCTTCTTTCTTGTGCGTTTTGTTTATACTTTGACGTTATTATTATTACTTCTTTTATCAATTATTTCTTAACTTTGTGAAGTTCAATCTCAGTCCCAATACTTGTGAAATTAGGCAAAAAACAAGACGCAAAACATATAAATGTACTCCCAGTTTGGTGGTAAAAATTTTGTATGTAAGAGAAAAAAAAAAAAACATATTGCTCTCTCCCCGGCAGGGTATTGAACTCCGGTCTCCACGTGACAGGCAGGGATACTAACCACTTTACTACCAGGGAGCTTACAAAGTTTGGTTTTACATAAAATTATAAACCGTTGTTGCAAGAAAAGAGACAATTTTCCAGTCAGTGGAAGAAAAAACTCGACAGCGCGGTGGTTACTTCCCTTCACGTACTTGATTTCAAAGAATTACTGTTCATATCCGTTTGTAACGGCTATTCTGGTAAAATAAAACAAGGGGCATCATCCCTGACCCAAAATGAACATACCTACAAATTTTCAGAAAGATTGGCCCAGAAGTTTTGTCTGGGGTGAGTAGAGCACATTTTGACTATGGACAGGTAGACACACAGACAGCACTTCATTCTCATTGTAAAGTAGTCCCTGTTCTATAAGAACTTAGAGTACAAAAAGAAAAAAGTGAAGTAACTGAGAAGGTAATCTGCTGCAGTCTGTTGAAATGGTAAAGGCCCCCGGTAGAGTAATACCCATACCCCTTTGCAGCTTTTGGAGAGGGGGACTTTTGGAGGGGTAACCCCTGTGGCTTTTTACCAGGGAGCTCTGACAGAGAAGTACCATGCGACTTCCTGGTCCGCTGCAAGAATGACAGTAAACCACTGCTGTGGGTCTGCTTCAAGTGGTCTACATTTGTAAGGAAATGGCAAGTGAACATTTCTGAATGGCCAGGATAACACCTGGCATACGTTCCCACTTGACTGATGTCTCTCTGGGCAAACCTCCAAGTGTATTTACCATGGGTTGTGGGTCTCGGCAGCCCTGAAAAAGCTGACACTGACTGTGGTCACCTCTTCCATGTCCTGAAAGGCCCTGTGTGATTGGCCGAAATGTAATAGAACACAATGCCTGCTGTCATCTCTTCCATGTCCTAAAAGGCCCTGTGTGATTGGCCGAAATGTAATCAAACACAATGCCTGCCATCACCTCTTCCATGTCCTAAAAGGCCCTGTGTGACTGGCCGAAATGTAATCAAACACAATGACTGCCATCATCCCTTCCATGTCCTGAAAGGCCGTGTGATTGGCTGAAATGTAATCAAACACAATGCCTGCCGTCACCTCTTCCATGTCCTAAAAGGCCCTGTGTGATTGGCCGAAATGTAATAAAACACAATGACTGCCATCATCTCTCATCTCTCTTGTTGTACCTGGTAAGGATTAGTACGACAAACAACGCATTGTTCTTCCTGGCAAGCGGAGAAGTCGCAACACACTACACAACCAGGCCCGTGTTTTGTCGGCATATTAGTTTTGTCTTGTTCCTATCACTAAGAAGCCCCTCTTAATGACTTACAATTAGATGGTAATTACCACAGCAGATAATCAAGGAGACAGCTAATAAGCAATGAAGGAGATATATTTAACCATCTGTGTGTGCATGTCAACCTCAACCGCATGTTCCTGTCATGTTTTGTGTTGGTGATGAAGGTGGCAGATGGGAGGCTAATCGAATCAAAATGATATTGGTTAAAAAAAAAAATTGTTAGGGAAAAATGGTCTAGTGAATCTGACCCATGGAAAGAACAGCATTTTATTACTAACTGGTACGGCCCCACACATGCATGCATGTGTATGTTTCAGTGTGTGTATTTCAGCATATGTGTGCGTGTTTCAGTGTGTGTGTTTTGGAATGCGTGTGTGTGTGTGTGTGTGTGTGTGTGTGTGTGTGTGTGTGTGTGTGTGTGTGTGTGTGCGTGCGTGCGTGCGTGTGTGTGTGTGTAGAAGGAAGGTGCAAGCCAGCACGAGAAACACAAAGAATAAGCATGAAGAGTCACACAGCATCTTCTGAGGCAGTTTGAGCAAGTGAATAATTGTGATGAAAGAGGCCAGGCTTTTGAGCGTGTCTCATTTATGGACTGACGTACGTCAACACAATGTTATCTGAACAAACTTTCACTGTCGCCATCATCAAACGACTGGTTCCATCCAAGGGCACATGGAAGTCTGCCACTGTGGGCGTTAGTGCTTACATCACCAGTTGACGGGTGTAACACCACAAACTCCCTCCAGTCAGAGAATAGGGTTAGGGTTATGATACATTCAGGACTACCGTGTATTGTGTCTTAAGATGTTCTTAAAGTCAAGAAGGTCCTGAACAGGCTAATAGGCTGATATTCTTAAAGTCAAGAAGGTCCTGAACAGGCTAATAGGCTGATGTAATCACCAGCCCTGATGGCAGTCATCTCTGCCCCCATTTCCACCAGTAAAGCATCACAAAGCCACTTTCTGGTCAACGTTTTGCCAGGTTATAAGACATTCTTTTCTTTTGTCTAGAAATGGGGAGTTTTTATCATACTCCCTGTTTGGCTAGTATACCTACCATGTCAGACAGTAGCATCGCAAGAACCGGGCACAGCCTCTCCCTCCTCGTCATCAGATCACTCTCCGATATCCTCGGGAAGAAGGGGGTGGGGGGGGGGGGGGGGGGGGGGGGGGGGGGGTTATATGGACTTGTGCCCTTCCAGGTGCCTAAGATACTACTGGGAATGAATGCAACCTAGGCGCTCCTCCCAGAGGCGTCTCCTCATATCCATCAATCCTAACAACCACAAAGACATCTCCGCGGGCACCATCTCCAGGTGGCTCTCGAACATGGTTAAGACTGCATACGCACAAGCACATAAAGACTGCCAGTCTTATCTCCCCGGGCACATGAGGTTAGAGCGCTTGCCACTTCCACAGCCTTCCAACACTCTGTACCCTTACGCCACCTTCTGGAGGCAGCCTACTGGCGTTCGGAGAACCCCTTCATAAACTTGTACTTGAGGGATATCCGCATGACCAGGACTGATGGTTCTACAGGGATTTCTTTTGTTGTGGCTAACACAGCCATCTCTATCCCGACTTCTACCCCCAAGAACCATTAGGGCACTCTACCCTCCTCCAGTTCCTTCAAATTCTGCTACTGTCTGACATGGTTGAGTATATGATTCCAAAATGGCTAGTATACCTACCATGTCAGACTTTAACGCTGCTTGTCCTTCCCCTCTAGTGCTATGGTCCTCAGGGGTTTACCTTGTGCTTATGCCTCGCTGAATGAGGAACAGGAAGTTCGCACCAGCTTTCTGACTAAAACTGAAGTAGGGTGGGTGTCTTGTTATTGTGTTAGCCAAACAAAATTCGGCCTTCAGAGCTAACTAGAAAAGTAGGTTCCTGATTTCCGACTGATTCCTTTGAATACCAAAGAACTGTTTGGAAACTTACTTCTGGTTCAGCTTCTTCTGCCGCCATTATGTGGAAAAAGACCCGCTGGACCGATTAATTCTAAGGTAGAAAAAATGAAAAATAAATCAGAACAAAAAAGCAGATTCAGTTGATTTCAGCTGTTGTGATAGGAGTGCTGCTGATCCCAGTTAGCAATTCAGCCTGTGGAAGTGTTCAGCCTTGTAAGGAAGAACCTTACAGATTTTCGTCCTTCTTTTGTGTCAAGACATCACAGAGGCATTGATGAATCTGAGGTGCAAAAAATGAGCCAGGTCATAAGAAGAAGTCTAGTGACAGTGTGCTTCAAAAATGAAAAAGAGCAACAACATATGGCTGAGACAGTGATTCCATGATTGACAGAAGGAAAAAAATAAAGTGTCTGGAATGTTTCATTTTGGGTGTGACAGCGACGTATTCCTCTTAACCCTCACAATGCTCTGTATATCAATTTATACTTTAAAGAAATGTAGTTAAAATCTAGGACTGGAAACTCCTCACACACCACACTTGAGAATTTGGCTTCTGCATACATATTATTTGCACTAGATATGCAAACCTATACGTTTTTAGAAACTAGAGATGTCTTAGAATCTACTGAAATAACTGAAAATACTATATTTGGAAACTGACCTCAAAATATAAGCAGACAAAATTTCAGAAAAAGTTATTTGAAAAGTAAGTCAAATGTTAGGAGAGAGACAGTTTTTCTTCTGTACTACCTAAACACTTCAGACTGGAGATAAAATGAAGACAAATATGTGCTGGAAACATGGAAAGATGATAATTCTCTTGACTTGAACTATGTATAATGAATTGTGCCCTCAAATGATATACCTATAATTCAGCATCCGGACAATCAAATTTCACTATATAAGGAAATGGGGTTTGTGCAGGCTTGTCTTGAAGCTAGATAGGTAAAACTATATGTTTTTGTAAACTAGAGATAATGAGGAATCTGAAAAAAAAATAATTACAAGACAGTATCCTGATGGCAGCTGAAGATATTCTTCACAGTGTAATCCAGACACTGGTGAAAAGGTAATCCAAAACGTCAGCCACATTGTTTGAAACGCCACAGTTTTCCTGCTTGAATGTTAAAACACTTGAAACTTGAGAGAAAACAAGAAGAACATGTTCTTGAAAGACACAGAGCAAAGTTAGGGCCTTGGTCTTCTGTGGAAGGCTGAAAAGCACTCGGGGCAGAGTCCCACGTCACATCCAGAACATTCCCAGCCGGAGTGCACACAAGTAGGATGGCCAGCAGTACAGTTCCTCTTTCTTGACCTCCTTCACTCTCAGCATCACTCTCCTCTGCAGTAGTGCTTCCAGATTCTGGATCACACAAGAAAACATATATCCTAAGTCTTCTGTTTCATTTCATTGTTTCATAATGGTGCAAGAGTTGTTTACAGAGAGCTTGACTCCGTTTCCACTAATTAAGTCTGATTTTCAGAAAGAAAAAAAATATGGACAGCATCATTATTCATTCTATGAAAAATGAAGTCATGCATAAAATCATAAATAAGAATAAAATCTGAATCACTAGCATATAAGGAAGGGGAAGGGCTATAGCTTTCATTGGAGACACGCCCACTTGTGACACGCCCACACTGTTTCCAAAACTAAAAACAAACAAACAAACAAAGTTATTAACTGTTCTCTTCAAATCACCACTTTTATTCATCTCTAAAGTGCTTTCAAAACACCTATAATCACCCAAAAACGATCTAGTTTGATCAGGCCAAAGCCTATGATCACTCCTGTAAGTAACCATGTACCCTGCCCCCTCCATCCCCCCTTCCTTCATGTGGCGGATCAACAAATGTAAAATAACCAATAACCGCACACGCAGCAAGTGTTCCATCACTCGACAAACAAAATAGTCAAAGTTTATCAACTCACCTGCTTTGCTTTCGTTACTACTGCTTTCAGCAACTGATTCTTCACTCGTGCCACTTCCATGCAACTCCTGCTCAAACTCGGTTGCTGATTCACTCATTATTTCAGTCAAAACAGATGGAAAACTTCGAGATAACTGACTGACAAGGCTTGCCGGTGCACAATGCATACCAGCAAGTCACGTGAACTGATCGACCCGGATGTTTAGCGGCGGTGGTATAACGGTTCTCGTCAGAGCCACGATCGTGGCCCATCGCAGTTAGGCAGTAAAGCCACGATCGTGGCCATCGCAGTTGGGCGGTAAAGCCACGATCGTGGCCCATCGCAGTCAGCGGGTTAACTGTCAGAAATTGCTCTCAATTTTCAAAAAAAAAATGTCCTCCCAAGTCTCTTCAGAGGCTGGCAGCTTTGCCTTAGATCTGTCCAGCTTGGACGTCCCTGCCAGGAGCTTGAGCTCCCCCTGGGTCTTGGGGCTGGACAAGCTGGTTCAGAGAAAAGAGAAAAACAAGACAAGAAAGACACACAAACGGAACGCACATACACACACATAAATGGAAGCAGGCGCAGAATGAGAGAAAGGAAATCAGTGGAAGGGAAGAATAAGGGAAGTGCTCCTTACCTCTTCCTGCAACCTGTCTTCTGGGACCACGCGACTGACCAAACCGTGTAACAAGGCCTCTGAGGACAGAGCACACACAGCGACATGCACTTAGCAACCTTGTGTGTGTGTGTGTGTGTGTGTGTGTGTGTGTGTGTGTGTGTGTGTGTGTGTGTGTGTGTGCGTGCGTACGCGCGTGTGTACTTCAGTATGTGACTGTATGATGCATGACAACACACAATCCTGCGACATAAAGATAAATGTGTCCATAACTTGCTTACATATGCATCCACCGACTCGCTCTGAGATGAACAAAGTATAGTACTGTGTACTTAAATCCATTTTTTCACCTCTGCAATGAGGTATCACAACTTACCTTAACCTGAACGACAAGTATGTTCAAATGAGTTCTTTTTTTTAGATGTCCACACACCTCTCTGTTCACAAGACTACTGATTCAGCATTTTTATTGTGTTTTATGAAAATTCAGCCTTTAAGTTGAAAAAAGGAACTCTAATCCATCCCTTCACAGTAACAGAATTTCTTTTATGGATCAATTATTCCTGACTCTTGTACACTAAGAATGACTGCAGGGACAAGCTGTCTTATAACTTTGCTCCATGTTCTCACTTACCCTGAGCGGAAATGGGCTGTCCCGTGAACATCATTTCCAGTGCCACCTTTCTGGGCACGGCGCGGCCCACTGCAACTCCAGGGGTGGTACAGAACAGGCCCACATGGACCCTGAACATCGAGGCAAGCTTTGTAACAAGGTAACATACAGCTGCACAAATTGTACTGCTTTTGCTGTGTTTTAACCCTTTCACGCCAGACATTCTATTTTGCATAAATCTCCATCGCCAGCCATTTTTCCAAAAAAGCTCTTATTGTATACCAGCATATGTGAAACGCGGATATCTCTGGAACTAAAACAACCAATTCTCATGCTATTTTTTAAAATGGAGGAGATACACTGTACTTTTATATATCATGTTAACATGTTAGTAATGGTAAGTCAACAACAATTTCAATTTTTTTTAGTGATTTCAAGTGCAAAAAAAATGCAAAATAAAAAAAGAATGTTATGTTTCTTCTAAGCGTAAAAAAAAGAAAAAATGCCAACAAACTCTCAACAATGGAGGAAAATACTCCACTCACAACTGAAGACCAGAAAGTATGGTATTTCCACAGAAAAGTGCATGAAACAGCCACAAATACAACTACTCCAATAGCAGGGAACACACACACACACACACACACACACACACACACACACATCTTATGCCTAACTGGTACACATGTAAGAAAGAAAAAAACACACACACACACACACACACACACACACACACACACACACACACACACACACACACCCCTTCACTCTCAACTCTCAACAGTAATATATATATATATTTTTTTTTTATGAACAAAAGTCATTCATGTGCCTGTTGGTCTCTGAACCCTTGTCATTCAGTTGATCTATATAATCAGCTGTACACCCACTCGAAGACGTCTGTGATACTCGCCTCTCACGTGTCAGTTGGCCACGCCCCCTTCAACCTCGACCAGCAAGAGTCGGCCCACAGCGTGTGTGTGAAGTTCGTTGCCTAAAGTCTTAGTTGGCTCCCTCACATAGAGTTAGTGAACAGTCAGTCAGTGCTGGCTGGCTCAAAAAAAAACACTGGGGCACACGCGGTAGGGTAGTAAGTGGGCGTCTTATCAGCCTCTCATAACAAGTTGGCAACGGTCCAACGCTTCACGTTTGGAATAATTCGGTCAAGCCCTCACTATCGTTCTTTACTCGTGACTGTCTGTCTGGGTCTTCTTCATCTGTATTAGGAACAACCAACTGTCTATTCAATATTCCCAGCACTTGATTGATCTGTGGTAAATGTACGGAGGTCGAGTACGTAAAGTGCTTGGTGGTGACGTCATAGTGAATGGAAAAACAATCGGAATAAAATAAAGTCAATAAAACACTGAACTGAATAGTGTTCTGACAAAGCAAATGGCTGTGAGCAGCATGGGCCAGACCATCCCCAACTATGACGTTTATTGCTGGCTTTTTATCTCATGAACTAGGATCGTGAGAGTATCGGAGTTAGGTCACCCTCGATATGACACACATACTTTCACACTGAAATCTATGATGTACAGAGAAAACCCCTCAGGACTGATTTATACTATCTATTGTGCAATAAAAAGCATTGATTTATTTGAACTCAATTTTGAAGTCAACTTGGGCATGTTAACATATTTGCCTTATATTCTACATTTTGTACCACTCAGCTGCCTCTGAAAACCAATCTGATCTGGTAAACATTTGATTACTTCACATTAACATTTGTACAGTTTGCCAACATAATCATAAACTCAAAAATGTTATCTGTTACAGAATGGTTGTTTACATCAAGAAGAGCAAAATCATGTGAAAACCTGACATTGTCTTCATTTCAACCTTTCTCATGAGTAGTTTCTTCCGTTCTTCCAGAAGCACCTGATGTGTTTAACTCTTTCATTCCTACTTTTCTATGAAGCATTACTTCATCTTGTTCCTAGATTCTCATAATATGAGTATTCCCTTCATTCCTCGATTTTAGAGAAAAAAAAGAAAAAGTGTAAAAGTGAGAAACTGCCACGTATGCAGTAGCAAACCGGCCAGAACAGAGCGGCGACTACTTTCCCACCTGCAGGGGCCCTCTGGCATCCATTCCATTCATAAACACTGCCCCGCAAGTGACCCGTTCATGACTTGTACTGATGATGTGACTCGTGCAAAGCTCAAGGTGCTTACTGCGAGAACCGATTTTCCAGGCTGCAGGAAGGAAAGGAGGGATTTTGTGCTGCCCAGTTTTCCGGGCTGCAGGATTTCTGGTAATCGGAAAACTGGGTTGTAGGGATGAAAGAGTTAAAGCTTCCCAAAGAGTGGTCCACTGAACCTTTGTTATCATTACATAGTATGCCAACATTGCGGGATGTGCAAACTTGATGATTCACAGGGCACACACACATTATGCTGACACTAAATGGAATATGTAAAAATGAAACACTGAAATACCGAACTGCTGAATAAACGTAATAAATTCCAAAGTAATGAACCATGACAGGTCGAGCCACTAACATAATGAGTCCATTCATACTGTCTATTGACATCCTATGTACGTAAACAAATCTGAAATGTTAAAAGTTCAACGCCTATCTTGTGCCGAATTGGATGAAGATAAGTGACTGCTTGTTCATTTTCGTTGTCCTGAGTGTTGTATATCTTGCCTGAAGAAGACCTCAGACATCAAAACACATCACATTTTGTCTTTGTGATTCATTAGCCTACGTTTTTTGGCGGTGTATTATCAACACCTTGTCAGATTTGTCTAGATTTCCGCCCGCAGGCACCTCACTCTGTTACTAGATCCTGTACAGTGTGTCCAGCCCAGCCAGACTGTTCCACTTCTCACCACCTGTATTCATTTCTGTTCACTTTTGTTGGTAAGGTCTGGTCTCCAGTCTTCACTCCATGGCGTTCTTTCCACAATGCTCATCATGGGCGACTTCTGCACAGCCACGCTCTGGCTCCAGCATCAGCAATCCCACATGAGGTGGCTGTGAGCCAGCTCGCAGGAGGAGACGCTGCACTGCTGCAAAGTCACCTGGAGTTCAGCAGTGCCTGTTGTAGTCTCATCCACCACAAGCACAGCACCACCTGTTACCCCCCCCCCCCCCCCCAGTAATGACAGTAACTGCGCACTGACAGCGCCAGCATGAGAGTGAACCTCCTCTTACAGAGGGCGCTTCCATGGCTAACCAACAACAGACCCAATGCGGCCAGTACCCACGTCCACTTACAGAGGGCGCTTCCATGGCTAACCAACCACAGACCCAATGCGGCCAGTACCCACCCACGTCCACTTACAGAGGGCGCTTCCACCGCTAACCAACGACAGACCCAATGCGGCCAGTACCCACGTCCACTTACAGAGGGCGCTTCCACCGCTAACCAACGACAGACCCAATGCGGCCAGTACCCACGTCCACTTACAGAGGGCGCTTCATGGCTAACCAACGACAGACCCAATGCGGCCAGTACCCACGTCCACTTACAGAGGGGGCTTCCATGGCTAACCAACCACAGACCCAATGCAGCCAGTACCACCCACTTACAGTCCACTTACAGAACCACGACAGACCCAATGCGGCCCACGTACACTTACAGAGGGCGCTTCCATGGCTAACCAACCACAGACCCAATGCGGCCAGTACCCACGTCCACTTACAGAGGGCGCTTCCATGGCTAACCAACCACAGACCCAATGCGGCCAGTACCCACGTCCACTTACAGAGGGCGCTTCCATGGCTAACCAACACAGACCCAATGCGGCCAGTACCCACGTCCACTTACAGAGGGCGCTTCCACCGCTAACCAACGACAGACCCAATGCGGCCAGTACCCATGTCCACTTACAGAGGGCGCTTCCATGGCTAACCAATGAAAGACCCAATGCGGCCAGTACCCATGTCCACTTACAGAGGGCGCTTCCACGACCAACCAACGACAGACCCAATGCGGCCAGTACCCGTGTTACACTTACAGAGGGCGCTTCCACGGTCAACCAACGACAGACCCAATGCGGCCAGTACCCGTGTCCACTTACAGAGGGCGCTTCCCCGGCCAACCAATGACAGACCCAATGCGGCCAGTACCCATGTCCTCCGCATGAACTGACTGGAGGCAGGGACAAAAAAAGGACATCTAAACTGAAATCAGCACGACAGCAGGGCTTTAGGGGCCACAGAAGTGGAGACTTTTTCCCCAAGCTGATGACAACAGAGCATGATGAAGATAATGCTTTGGACTCTCCTTTGAGATAGAGACCTCAGACACATGAAAAAAAAAAAAAAACAGAAAAAAAAAAAAAAAAAAAAAAAAAAAAAAAACACACTACATGCACTGACACCGATACTTTTTTTTTCTCTTCAGGTACAATGTGACATCCGACACATGATCTTCAAACAATGAAGCAGTCGTTACCCAGGTGTGGCAAACTTGGACTGTTCAGTCACCACGGCAATATCGCAGGTAGCAACCAGCTGACAGCCTGCCGCCGTGGCCAGTCCTGCATGCACACACACACACACAGAGCGCCAGTTACCTTTCCTTGTCACAGTAATCACATGTCTTGTCATCCTTCTACAGGGAAATGAGGCAACTACCATGTCAACAGTTATCCTGTCTTGTACTTCATTTCTCCTTTGGGGAAAGAAAGGGATTTCCCTGTCAATAGTTACCATGTCTTGTCTCTCTTTTCTTTTTTTTTTTTTTTTTTTTTTTTTTTTTGCTGTCCAAACCTCTGCGCCACCTTCAGAGGCAGTGCACCCACGCCGCTCATTCCGACACCCCGTCCACAGCCACAGCCCGGTCGGCCCCGCCGCAGCCCCGGCACCGGCAATCCACAGGGAACAGTCAATGTAAAGTCGTCAAGAGGCGACCCACCGGAGGAGACACTGCACTGCTGCCGAGTCACTTCGGTGGTGTTCAGTGGCGCCTGTTCTGATCTAACATACGCAGAACACCACCTACTAAGCCCCCTACTGACGACAATAATTGCTTAGTCGCGGAGCCGGCATGAGTGAGCTCTCCCTCCGGAGGGCGCCACCACGTCCGTCCAGCGACAGCCCCCATGGACTCGCCGATACCGGATGTGACCCCGACAGAACCAAACCAAGGCCATAGACGTGGAGAGGACATCGAAATTGAGGTCACCATGAGAGCAGGGCATGAAAGGCCACAGAATTGAGACTTTTTTTTTTTTTTTATACTGATCAATGACAATGAGGATGATTAAGATGATGCTACGGATTTCCATTTTCGGTCTGAGACTACATGACAGGGCTGTACTCTACGCTTCCTTTCATAATATATCCCGGCGTCAACCAGGCCCGAGAGATACAGGTACCTGCAGTGTTGGTCAGGAAATTTGAGCAACACTCTCAGAAACGCATCCATTGAGTGGATGAAACTCGACTGTGTGGTCCCAGTCTTCCCAACTGAGTCCGCAGCAACTCAACTCTGGGTAGGAGCCGGTCGGGGCAGAAAAATCCACATGACTTCTGACGGGATTCGAACCCACGACTTCCCAGCCGGGAGTCCGCGACGCTAACCACTTCGCGCCACGGCGGCTGGTGTCTCTCTTTTCTTTTGCAGGGTAAGAAGTGATTCTTATGTCAACAGTTTTCACATATCTTTTGCTTTTCTTCTTCTTCAAGCAACGAAAGGACTCTTATGTCAGCGGTGATCACATTTTCAGAGTTTCCTTTCTTCTTCAGGGAAGAAAAAGGACTCTCATATCAACAATTATGACATGTCTAGTGTCCCTCTCCTCCCCCAGGAAACAAAGCACTTTTCATGTCAACAGTTATCACACATCTTGTGTTTCTCTCTTACTCCAAGAAAATAAAAAAAAATGAAAAAGCAGATTTCATGTAATTAGTCATCATTTGTGTTGTGTTTCTCTCCTGCTTAAGAAAAGGAGAGCAGGTTTTAGTCAACATTAATCACGTCTTGCATTCTCTCCTACTCCACAAAAAAAACAAAACAAAAACAAAACAAAAAACAGCTTTCATGTCAACAGTTACCACATGTGTTTCTCCCCTAATCCAGGAAAAGAAAGCACCTTTTCACGTCAACAATTATCACAGGTCTTGTGTTCCTATTTGACTCAATGGAAAATGAAAAAAAAAAAAGCTTTCATGTGAACAGTTCTCATGTCTGGTGTTTCTCCCCTACTCTAGGAAACGTTAGCAGCTTTTCATGTAAACAATTATCACAGGTCTTGCGTTCCTATTCGACTCAATGAAAAAAAAAAAACTTTCACGTCAACAGTTCTCATGTCTCGAGTTTCTCCCCTACTCTAGGAAAAGTCAGCATCTTTTCATGTCAACAATTATCACAGGTCTTGTGTTCCTATTCAACTCAATGAAAAAAAAAAAAAGAAAAGCTTTCATGTCAACAGTTCTCACGTCTTGCGTTTCTCCCTTACTGCAGAAAAAGAAAGCAGCTCTTATGTAACCTGTCTCACATTCCCTCGCATGGTAGGAGTGATGAGAGACACACACACTCAATGACAGGACATGCCCGCCCAAAGAACCCTCTGTGCTTCATTCAACTTAAAATGTACTAAGGGCTGAAATTAATTCAAAGAGAAAAATAAAAAGATTGAAAAAAAAAAAAGAAAAAGGAAAAACACATCCAGTTTGAGTATTTCTTCTTCAACTGCTCACAATGATCACAAAAGTTGCATGCTTGCTCTCTGTTTTCTACATGTACATTTCAATCACCGTTCCCCATCTTCCAATCCATGATTACAACAACACAGACATGTTACAGTTTCTGAGCTCTGTGTTTTCTTTTGTCTTGTCAGACGGGGAGGGCTACGTACCATTGACCTGTGCAACAACTGGAACCGGCAAGTCCTGAAAGCAGAGGGAAAACACAGTGATTACTAGAGCTTTGTTTTTCCACCTGTCCTCATGCATGTTGATGTGTGTTGGGAGTGAAAGTGTTTATCAATACGCTCATGCAGCATAATCCTGGTGGCCTTGGTTTTTGACATGGCCTTCATTTACGTACTGTGGATGAGTTTGTTTTGAAGTCATTAGCATCAGCTAGTTTAAGGGAACCGTCACTGGAAGCGCATGGATAGTGTCATGAGTAAGGGGTTCGGTTAGAGGCGTCTCGCACATATTACAGAAGCATCAGAGAGCACCACTGAAACAACCTGTTGGTAATGCACTGTCTCCTCTGACGAGTTGCCTTTGGACAACACCTTGGGAACTGATGGCGCTGGGAGGACATATGACTGTCCGGGTGTGTCTGTCTGTGTCTCCTGGGTGTGACTATCTACAGGGTTTCCCACAGATGTGACCAAACAAAATTCCATACTTTTTCCAGACTTTTTCCAGGGCTTTTCATAATTTTTCCAGACCCCAGAATGTGTGTATGCGTGCACCTCTGCATGTGATTACCATGTTAAGCACATGAGAAAAGAACTGATTTAATGATAGCTGGGCATTCAATACTTACCAAAAAATTTAGTGCGTGTGTGTATGCGTGTGTGTGCGCGCACGCATGCGCGCACGTGTGTGAAAAAAGTCAGACAGACACACAGAGAAACAGAGACAGAGACAGATAGTTAGACAGAGACAGTGCGTGCGAGAGAAAGAGAAAGAGACAGTGTGTGTGTCTATGTATGTGAGAGAGAGAGAGATAGTGTGTGTGTGTGTGTGTGTGTGTGTGTGTGTGTGTGTGTGTGTGTGTGTGTGTGTGTGTGTGTGCGTGCGTGCGTGCGCACGCACGCGTGTGTATAGGTGTGTGAGAGACAGACAGTGTGAGTGTGTTTGTACATGTGTGTGTGTGTGTGTGTGTGTGTGTGTGTGTGTGTGTGAGTGTGTGTGTGTGTGAGTGTGTGTGTGTGTGAGAGAGAGAGAGAGAGAGAGAGAGAGAGAGAGAGAGAGAGAGAGAGAGAGAGAGATATGGTCAGGTCAGGTCTGGTCAGGTAGTTAGGACACTAGGCCTCGCAGCCTCTCAATTGTCCTTTCATTTTAATTTGGATGTTCAACATGGCTGAGTACTTGCAAGCCAGTGTGCTCTCTATTCAATTTCGTATTCGCATTTTGAAATTTTTTGATAAGAGAGAGAGAGAGAGAGAGAGACAGAGAGAGACAGAGAGAGAGACAGAGAGAGAGAGAGTGCGTTAGAGACAATGTGTGTGTGTGTGTATGTGTCTAAAAATAGGCCAGTGTATTGCCCTTGGGCCTTTGATTTTCTTTCTCCCCCCACCCCACTCATGCATGATTGCATCCCATACTGAATTTTAAAAAACACCTTTCACAATCACTGGGCCGAAAATAATCAGTCATGGTCATTGTTGGAGCCCGAGTTGTTTTGTCTGAAAGCTGCATCATTTCTTCATGTTTCTTGCCTGCCGCGTGGCTTTTCAGAGCAGCTCGCCCATGTTCACGATGTCAAAGTCTTTCTTGCACAGCAGGCACCGTGCTTTTGTCTTGCATCCATCGAAACAGGAGCAATCGATTTGCGATAATTTGTATTGTCTAGCCAGCAAGGCTAAACACCCATTTTCCCACGTTTTCTTTAACTCGTTCACTGCCTGAAAAATTTTACAAACAAAGGCTTTCCCAGTACCAGGGAAATCTAATGATTTGGGGGTAATAATTAACAAAAAATTCTAGGTCAGAAACTACAAAAGATATAAAAAAATGAAATATATATGATTTTTGAAGGAAATTGAATGGAGATTTTGAATCTGGGCTTCTTTTGTTGTAATTTTGATCATAAAAAAATATTTAGGCATTTAGATTTGGATAGATTTTTTTGCACGATCAAAAACATGTATTTACCACTACAGCTTCACATCCAAAAAAGAACACAGAGCAAAAAAGTTGAAAATAAAGTTGATATTGTCACACTACACCTGTAAATGAAAGTAGAACAGTCTAGAAGTCTATCAAGACGCTCACACACCTCATGCAGACAGGTCAGTCCACGACCACGCCCCCCTCCCCCCACCACGCCCCCTTGCTGGACTTCAACCCTCTCTTTCACTCCTCCTCTTCCCCTACCATTCCTGCTGCCCGTGTCACGCTGCGAGCAGGCGCGCGCTCCCCTCTCGCGCTGACTAACATGTCGCTGGCCACTCGCACACAGTGCAGAGTTCACACTAGGCTGGCTCGTTCGACGCTGGTAACCAAGTCGGCTGAACACACTCTTGCGATCGCACAGCACGACTCAAAACTGACGAATATGGTCGGCAATTCCATCACTATCATCATCTCACCTTCAAGCTCGAGTGAGTCGTTGAATAAAAGATTATTATCTTTGTCAAAAAAGATTAGCAGAGCTTGCTCAGCTGTGTAAGTACGCTGATTTGGTCGCTACACTCGTCGAAGGTTGCGCCGCCATCTTTGCAAGCGAGACAAAGCGCTGGCTGGTCATCCAGTCAGTGATGAGGAAAAATGGTGTTTCCCCTCACGTGTGGTCATTTGCATATCATTTTAATACTGCAGACATATAAGGCTTACTACGCACACTCTATTTCAGTCCTTTGATAGGAATAGTAACGAATGAAAATTCAAGAAAAATGCATGACGTCAGTGGACGGCCCATAGGCACTGGAAGTACATTTTTACTGCGGCGTCAGCTGACGGCTTAAAGACACTCAACGGGTTAATACTTCGACACTGTTTTCCCTCGCAGCGCTGTTGACTCGAAAGGAAGTTAAGCAATGGTACCCAACTGCGCATGCACAATGCTTTTCACAGTAAAGGGGAGCTACTCTGTAAAAAAAAAAAAAAAAGTAGTCTGCTAAACCTCCGGCCAGAGGAAATCTGAAAACTGTGATCATTGTGCGTGATTTAATTTCTGTTTTTATTCTATTTCAATGTTTTTGTAAAGAAACTTAAAGCGAAATCTGATATCATGAAAAAGTTCGCACAGCTTTTACAAAATTGCAGGACTTTTCCGGACCCATGGCCACAAATGACAAAATTCCAAGACTTTTCCAGCCCTGGAAATGATTTTTTCATTTTTCCAGACTTCCAGGACTCTGTACGAACCCTGTATCTACGTCTGTTGGGTGTCACTATCTAAGTCTCTTGGATGTGACTGTCTATGTCTCTTTGATACATTTACCTATGTCTCTTGGATATGACTATCTATGTCTCTTGGGTTTGACTACCTATGTCTCTTGGTGTGACTATCTATGTCTCTTGGGTTTGACTACCTATGTCTCTTGGGTGTGACTATCTATGTCTGTTGGGTGTGTGTCTATCTTTGTCTCCTGGGTGTGACTGTCTATGTCTGTTAGGTGTGATTATCTACGTCTCTTGGGTGTGACTATCTCTCTCTCTTGGGTCTGACTATGTTTCTTGGGCATAACTATCTATGTCTCTTGGGTATAACTGTCTATGTCTCTTGGGTATGACTACCTATGTCTCTTGGGTGTGACTATGTATGTCTCTTGGGTATGACTATATCTGTCTCTTGGGTGTGACTATGTCTGTTGGTGTGTGACTATCTATGTCTCCTGGGTGTGACTATCTATGTCTCTTGGGAGTGACTATCTATGTCTGTTGGGTGTGTCTATCTTTGTCTTCTGGGTGTGACTGTCTATGTCTCTTGGGTGTGACTGTCTATGTGTCTTGGATGTGACTACCTGTCTCTTGGGTATGACTATCTATATCTCTTTGATATGACTATCTATGACTCTTGGGTGTGGCTATCTATGTCTCTTGGGTATAATTGTCTATGTCCCTTGGGCGTGACTATGTCTCTTGGGTCTGACTATCTATGTCTCTTGGGTGTGACTATCTATGTCTCTTGGGTATGACCATCTATGTCTCTTGTACCCAGTACTGGACTTCAAAGGACCTACGAGGACCATGTCCACATTTTGTAAGGACCTACATGAAAATAAGACAACAGAATGCAACTCCTATCCATGACATGGCTTGACTGTTGGGGAAAGACTCAAATACGTCAGCTCATGTTTTCAAGCTGGTGTTTCACACGCTATTTGTGTCTGCCTCTTGTCATGTTTTCTTCCTTTTTTGGTTTTTGTTTTTCGTTTCAATTTTGTTTTGTTTTTGTTTTTCATAGAACACTTTCACCCGTCAAAGACAAATGCAGTAATAACTCACAAACTGCATGTCAAGCATACTGCTTATCTTTAGAATCATTAAGCCTTTGATTCCTGACCATGAAGCCTTTGATTCCTGACCATGAAGCCTTTGATTCCTGACCACTAAGCCTTTGATTCCTGACTATGAAGCCTTTGATTCCTGACTATGAAGCCTTTGATTCCTGACCATGAAGCCTTTGATTCCTGACCATGAAGCCTTTGATTCCTGACCACTAAGCCTTTGATTTCCTGACCATGAAGCCTTTGATTCCTGACCACTAAGCCTTTGATTCCTGACCATGAAGCCTCTGATTCCTGACAAGGAAGCCTTTGATTCCTGACCATGAAGCCTTTGATTCCTGACCACTAAGCCTTTGATTCTTGACCATGAAGCCTTTCACTCCTGACCATGAAGCCTTTGATTCCTGACCACTAAGCCTTTGATTCCTGACCATGAAGCCTTTCACTCCTGACCATGAAGCCTTTGATTCCTGACCACAAAGCCTTTCACTCCTGACCATGAAGCCTTTGATTCCTGACCACTAAGCCTTTTGATCCTGACCATGAAGCCTTTGATTCCTGACCATTAAGCCTTTCACTCCTGACCATGAAGCCTTTCACTCCTGACCATCAAAACTCTCACTCCTGACCACTGAGCCCTTTTCACTCCTGACATAAAGCCTTTCACTCTTGACCACTAACCCTTTCACTCCTGACCACTAAGCCTTTCACTCCTGACCACTAAGCCTTTCACTCCTGACCACTAAGCCTTTCACTCCTGACCACTAACCCTTTCACTCCTGACCACTAATCCTTTCACTCCTGACCATTAAGCCTTTCACTCCTGACCACTAAGCCTTTCACTCCTGACCACTAATCCTTTCACTCCTGACCACTAATCCTTTCACTCCTGACCATTAAGCCTTTCACTCCTGACCATTAAGCCTTTCACTCCTGACCACTAAGCCTTTCACTCCTGACCACTAAGCCTTTCACTCCTGACCACTAAGCCTTTCACTCCTGACCACTAACCCTTTCACTCCTGACCACTAAGCCTTTCACTCCTGACCATTAAGCCTTCACACTCCTGACCACTAAGCCTTTCACTCCTGACCACTAAGCCTTTCACTCCTGACCACTAAATCCTTTCACTCCTGACCATTAAGCCTTTCCCTCGGACCATGAAGCCTTTCACTCCTGACCATTAAGCCTTTCCCTCCTGACCATTAAGCCTTTCACTCCTGACCATTAAGCCTTTCCCTCCTGACCATTAAGCCTTTCACTCCTGACCATTAAGCCTTTCCCTCCTGACCACTAAGCCTTTCACACCTGACCATGAAGCCTTTCCCTCCGGACCATGAAGCCTTTCCCTCCTGACCATGAAGCCTTTCCCTCCTGACCATGAAGCCTTTCACTGTTGACCATTAAGCCTTTCACTGAGACCATGAGGCTTTCACTCCTGACCATAAAGCCTTTCCCTCCTGACCATGAAGACTTTCCTCCTGACCATGAAACCTTTCCCTCCTGACCATGAAGCCTTTCCCTCCTGACCATAAAGCCTTTCCTTTCCCTCCTGACCATGAAGCCTTTCCCTCCTGACCATGAAGCCTTTCCCTCCTGACCATGAAGCCTTTCCTCCCTGACCATAAACCTTTCCCTGACTCCTGACCATAAAACCTTTCAGGCCAACCTGAACCAGATTCATCACACAGGTAGCCAGATCTATACCTGATTCACAGTTGGCTTTTCTACACTAACACACCTGAACCAGGTTCATCACCCAGAGGTACAGGTATCCAGATCAATACCTGATTCACAGCTGGCTTTCCACAGACACACCTGAACCAGGTTCACCACACAGAGGTACAGGTATCCAGATCAATACCTGATTCACAGTTGGCTTTCCACAGACACACCTGAACCAGGTTCATCACACAGAGGTACAGGTAGCCAGATCAATATCTGATTCACAGCTGGCTTTTCACACTGACACCTGGACAAGGTTCATCACATCATTACACAGAGGTACAGGTAGCCAAACTGATCACACTGACAATTTCACTAATGGCTTTCCACAGTTACACACCTGGACCAGGTTCATCACACAGAGGTACAAGTAGCCAATCTGATCACTGGTAATTTCACTGCTGGCTTTCCACACTTACACACCTGGACCAGGTTCATCACACAGAGTACAGGTAGCCAAACTGATCACTGACAATTTCACTAATGGCTTTCCACACTTACACACCTGGACCAGGTTCATCACGGAGGTGCAGGTGCTGAACACTTTCTCATGGTATTCTCGCCCTGTTTCTCCTGTCTGCAAAACAAAACAAACGACATCAACTTCAATGGTCACACGGCAAACTGATGTGACAGACAGAAAAGACTTCATTTATTTTGATCTAGCAATGGTTCCTGTTGGAGACCAGTGCACACAAACAGGGGACCCAAACTCATGGGAGTATGTCAAGATTCTGGCCACCATATTTTTAATCAAGGAGGAAAATTAAGCAACTGAAAGAGAACTTTGCTGGGTTGATACATTGCATACAAGCTGCCTTCCATCCACAGCTGATGACTTGAACAAAATGTTCTCAGGGGCAATGTCCAGCAACAGCAGAATCAGTCTTCAATTACTATGTGCTGGATGAATCCGCTTTTTTTCCTTTTTTTTTTTTTTTCATTGTTATTAAAGAATGAGTTAGTTTTCAATAGACTGAACAGGAAGAATCAATCTTTTAACAATTCTATATTCACTGAATCAGTCTGCATTCACGTTTTATATGATGGGTCAGTTTCCACTTCCATTCTACTATGTGAATCAGTCTCCAATTACATTCTGCTGAAGGAATAAATCTCCACCTATACTTTATTAATGGGATCAGTTTCCAGTGTAACAACAGGCATGCCCAGAATGCTTACAGGGAACAGAGGGAAACGCAAGCTCAGCTTCACTTGGAAAACATGCCCTTATGCCTCCTGTTTATCAAAAACATAGGTCTTCATGAAAATCAGTTGATTAGCCAACTGAAATGTTTACATAGGGAGACACCATGTAGGAAGCACCTTACATGGTAGGCACATGCATCCTGTCATTTGTGTTCACCATTCAGTTCTGAAAGGAAGTCAACAAACTTTTTCCTTTTCCTTTATGTTTTCTTCCCTTTGGAGGACTATTGCTTTTTTTTTTT